>BHFT01052874.1:0-15171 GCA_004320025.1 Laticauda laticaudata | reverse complement strand
AGTTTTTGTCAAAAGGTGGCACTCTCCATTGTACAAAGTCTTCACCTTTTCCCCCTATTTTTTTATTTAGGATTTTTTGAACCTCAGTATTCCAGCACAGTCCAGTCTCAAATTTGTAAACTTTATTATTATTGTTTTTACAACTCTTAAGTCCAGCTTTATTTTATGCCTGTTTATTGCCAAAATATTTTAGTCCAATTTAGTTAAATCTTTCCACTCTTTCTTCCCTCCTGCACAAATCTTAATCCAGCTGAGTCTGCCTCCTCAGGGTGGCCATTTTAAACCACCGCTGCAGTTGTCTTTGGGGGGAAAAAGACCAATCCCAGGGCAGGACATGCATCTCCCCTCAACCTGGCTTGCGGCTTCCCCTTACTCCACCGCCCCTCCAAGACAGCTTCAGCCCCTAATCACAATGATCGGGGCTCTCCAATGAAAGAGCACGGACCATAGCCGCAGAGAGTTGCGATCTATAGTCCGTCAGCAAGGAGGCTCTGCCTTCTTCCTCCACTTCTTGCTTTTTAAAGGATCAACTACTTGGAGTCATTTAGAGTCAGGCAACATTCAATTTGTATTTGTGTATATGTGTATGCCCATATGTAAGTGAATAAATACATAAATTCAGGCAAATCTACTTATTCTGCTCAGGTTTTGGTAACGATAGGCTAAAATATGCAGCAAATATGCAGAAATGCCTTGTTTGTTCACATGCTCATATTATAACTAACTATGTGGAGTACACCCCTTTGTCTTTTGCTGATTAGTTGTTCTGGTCCATTGTTATCTTAACTACTTTGATACTTTCCCCACTGATTTCAATTTTTTCTTTTGTCAGATCCTGCTGCATTCCACCTTTAGAGTCATGTTTTGCAGGAGCATCCAGTGTTTTTATTTGGGGACAAAGACAAAACTGCAGAGTAAAGTGAAATTATAAATTGTGTACACAGCATGCATCTCGCACCACATCTGTTCCTTTTCCTTATAGGTATGCTTTGTTCTTGAGAATCCTGCTTCAGGAAAAGAGGCACTACAGTGGTCCTAAGAATATGCTGGTTTGTTTTTGCTGACATGCTTGTCATGTGTTGGCAAAACCTCACTTGCTTTTGTCAGGAAAAAAACCTTTTGTAGTCCAGAAAAGTCTAACTATTGGTCCATTTAGTTCAGTACTATGAACTGAACTGGCAGCCACTGCCAACATTTCACAATGGAACCCTCCACCCCAGGCACCTGGAGAGGCCAGGAGTTAAAACTGGCATTTTCTGACCAGAAGCTTAACCACTTAAAACTAGCTTCCAAAATACCAGAAGGCAAGACAAGAAGCAATGGATGGAAATTAAGGAGAGAAGCAACCTAGAACTAAGGAGAAATTTTCCAACAGGGAGAACAACTAACCAGTGGAATGGTTTCAGAAGCCTTCATCATTGGAGGCTTTTAAGAAGATGCTGGACAGCCACTTTCCCGATAGCAGGGAGTTGGGCTAAAGGACCAATAACTTTATTATTCTCTATTCTGCAAGTGCCACACTTTCCTTCATCCTGGAAACATTTGGGCTTTCTTAGAAACAACACTAGTATATGAAAGGTCCATCTTCTCCTATGAGAATGGGGAAAAATGAGGACTGTTGTGTGGGGTTTGGAGTTTAGTTTATGCTTACCTGTTTTCCTCTAAAGTAATGCAACGTTTGCACTACTTGCATTTATATTGCCCAAATACCTTTGGAACTGCATGCCTGTTTTTGGAACTGCACATTTTGTGCCACAACAACAATAGCAACAACAGCGATTCCAGTTTTAATGACTGAACACCGTGAGTGGCATTTTCTACTAGACAGATAAGCATGAATTTGAGAGGAATTGATGCTCCAGTTCTTCTTTTTCACAGAACAAGCCATTGATTAAAACTCTTACCAGTAAAAATTCAAGGGAGCTGGAGAAGTACTAAACAGAAGCTGCTATTAATCATGGATGTGGTGAAGGAAAACAAATCAATGTTTAATCTAGATTGGACAGATTTTCTTTTGCTCAGACAAAAAAAAAAATAAATCAAAGGTTGCTGAATTGATTTGGGTAACTTTTTTTTAGAAATATATAAAAATAATGTATTAATAAAAATGTTACTTCCTTTCTTTACTTGTAGAATTCTACCTGATCTAACTTGCTATCCATCCTTAGACTTTGTTCTGTACCAATAAGGAACAGAGATATTTTTTTTTGCTACAGATTATTCTGCAGAAACTTTAATGTCTATCAGACATGGCCACCTGGTATCCACTGGAGTAATCAGAAAACAAACTGTTGTAAATAAGTAAAAGGCAACAACACTTAGACTTATATACTGCTTCACAGTGCTTTTACAGCCCTCTCTAAGCAGTATGTCAGCATATTGCCCCAACAATCTGGGTCCTCATTTTACTGACCTCAGAAGGATGGAAGGCTGAGTCAACCTTGAGCCTGGTGAGANCCTCATTTTACTGACCTCAGAAGGATGGAAGGCTGAGTCAACCTTGAGCCTGGTGAGATTTGAAGTGCCAAATTGCAGGCAGCTAGCAGTCAATAGAAGTAGCCTGCGGTACTACATTCTAACCACTGCACCACTGCAGCTCTTAATAGCTCTTGTTGTCTCTGAAATACTCCCATCCAACAATCATCTATCATCTGTAACCATGATGCTTGAATCATAATTGGAATGCATTTCAGCCTGGAGACCAGTGATAGCCCAGCATCTTAATATTGGACTGGGTGAAACCAGGCTCAGTAGCAGTAACTGTGAGAGGGATCTTGGGTCTTAGTGGACAACTAGCTAAATATGAGCTAGCAGTGTGCAGCAGCAGCCAAAAAAGTTAATGCAATCCTAGTTGAATTAACAGAGGGATACAATTGAGATCAAGTGAAGTACTAATACCACTCTATAAAGCCTTAGTAAGAACTCGCCTGCATCCAGTTTTGGTCACCACATTATAAAAAAGATGTTGAGACTCTAGAAAAAGCACAGAGAAGAGCAACCAGGATGATTAGGGGACTAGAGATTAAAACATATGAAAAACGGTTACAGTAACTGGGCATGGCTAGTCTAGTGAAGAGAAGGACCAGGGGAGACATGATAGCAGTCTTCCAATATTTGAGGGGCTGCCACAGAGAGGAAGAGTCAAGCTATTTTCTAAAACACATGAAGGCCAGACAAGGAATAATGGATGGAGACTGAACAAGGAAAGATTTAACCTGGAAATAAGGAGAAACTTTCTGACAGTGAGAATAATCAACCAATGGAAAAGCTTACCCTCAGAAGTTGTGGGAGCGTCATCACTTGAGACTTTCAAGAAGAGATTGGACTGCCATTTGTCGAAATGGTGTAGGGTTTCCCTCTTGGGTGCGGTGTTGAACTAGATGACCTACAAAGTCTTTTCCATCTCTGATTATCTGTTATATCTGTTATTTGAGAGTTCAAGTTCTTAAGAAATGGATTGTCAAGATCCCTTAAATCAGGGGTATCAAACTCAATTTCATTGAGGGCCACATCAGGGTTGTGTTTGACCTCAGGGGCTGGGTGGGCATGGCCAGGTTGAAGTCACTCATGTTGGGAGTATCTGTGATGGCCCAAGTACTCTGCCAGTGAAAATGGGCTCCCAAGCTCCATTTTCAGCCATGACAGCCTCCTGCTGCACTCTGCCGGTGAAAACGGAGGTTGTCACAGCCAAAAATGAGCTCTGTTTTCACTGGCAGAGGCACCATGGGCCTGTCCTTTGCTGTTTCTAGGGTGGTCCTGCAGATCAGAACTAAAAACCCCACAGGCCGGATGAAGCCCCTGGGCCTTGAGTTTGAAACCCCTGCCTTAAAACTGATAGTTTTCTACATATGGTTCATCCCACAATACTTGTAGATAACTTAGATTTCAGATTTAGCTGGCTCTTGGACTAGCTTGGGAGAGGCTCCAATGAATTTTAATGTATTATAACAAAAATATCTCCAAGTTGAAATACACAGAGTTGCGACTTTTTTAAAACAGTTTTGAAGGTTTATATTTTAATGTGTCTTTGGCTTTTCCTGTATCTTGCTAAATATTTTGTTATCCACTAGATGGCATCAAAGCTACAGAGAAAGGATTAAGTAAGGCATTTGAAATAATTCCTTTCATTGGATCAAGTGATACTTGAAATTGCATTACACACATATACACTGAGAAACACAATGGAGTGGGTGTATTGAAACACAGATGTTATTTTCAACATTTGGTGTGCTATCTGGAAAATTATATTCCTGGTAAGTGGAAATAGCTGTGTTATACAAACTCTTATTTTTGTGTTCTGTCTCAAAAATGAATTTATTGGAAAACTGGAGCGGCTATGCTCTATTCATGAAAAATACAATAGGATTTCCAACCAAAACACATGTGCATCACATTTAATTTATTAGTAAGTGCTGATAGAACCACATGATCTTTTTCTATTCCTTCCTTCTCACAATAAAAGGGCATAACCACTCTCTCTCAGTCAAACCATCTCACAGGGTATTGTTGGGAAAAATAGGAAGCGGAGGGTGCATTGGATATGTTTGCTGCCTTGAGTTATTTGAAAAATAGTAAATGTGGAATAAAAATTAACAAATATATAAATAAAAATACCCTCAAAACTAACATATATATATAGTCAGGAGCTTTTTTTTTTTTTTCCCCCACTGGTTTGCTCTTAACCAGGCCGAACCAGTAGCATTTCACCACTGGTTTATAGCATGTACATGTGGTGTGTGTGTGTGTGTGTGTGTGTGTGTTGTGTGTGTGTATGTGCATGTGTATGTGTATGTGCAATGACACGTTGCAATTTGTGTGTGTGTGTGTATAAAAAAGGAAGGTTCCCCTTGCACATATGTGCTAGTTGTTTCCGGCTCTAAGGCAGAGCTCATCTCCATTACAAAGCCGAAAAGCCAGTGCTGTCTGAAGATGTCGCTGTGGCCATGTGGCCGGCATGACTAAACACCGAAGGCACACGGAATGCTGTTACTTTCCCACCAAAGTGGTCCCTATTTTTCTACTTGCATTTTTACATGCTTTCGAACTGCTAGGTTGGCAGAATACCAACAGAACATACATACACACCACAAGCCAAGCAACAACCTGGGCACAAACAGATCCCCCTGATACCTCCAGCTCAAACACACCCCAACCAGGCACCCAGATGAAACCTAGCTTCCTAACAAATGACAGCGTCCTTTTACTCGGAGCCAAGCTGCACTAAAAGCCTCCAATACAGGAACACAATGTTGTCAGCCAATCAAAGCCACAAGACAGACAGAAGAAACTAGAAACACCAATCAAGCAAACTCCAAGACCAATAAACACAGACCAAGACTCCCAACCAATCGGATGAAGAAAAAACGATTCTGGCACAGCAGTAGGCTAGCCCAAATTTAAAACTGAAACAACTGTAAAAGTCTGACTCAGATGAACACAATACAGAAGCCTGATGATGGCAGATGAGATTCTGCCGAAACGAAACGTTGCTACAACTTTAAAAGCACAACTATAATGACGTGGGAAAATACCCGAACAAAGCTGAATACCATATTTGTGTATGATATACACATATACATGTACATGTATATGCTTGTGTATATATGTGTGTATGTGTATCACTGTCCATGTTGAATAGGTAGTGAAAAGAAAAAAAATTGAGAGTTCACAAGGTAGATGCTACATGGAAACAACTGTGACTGAATCTGGATGTTCTGCTTCCATAAAGCCTCCTCCCAGAAGGAAACAAGGAAAACAGGTCATGAAGAGGACGTGCAGCATCCCGGACAATCCTGCAGACCCTGCTCAAGCATCACTTATATGTTATGTCCTGGATAGAAGGAAGTGAACTACCAATGATCTTTTCTGCCACCCTGACCACTCTCCGCACTGCCTTTCTGTCTGAAGCAGTAATGCTTCCAAACTAGGCAGTAATGCCATATGACAGGATGCTCTTAATCATCCCTCCGTACAGAACATGGATAAGGACAGGGGAAGGAACATGTCCTTTTCTCATGTGATGCAGAAAATGAAATTGCATTGATGTAGGAAGGAAATGCTGGTTGGGTTGCATTGGCAATGCCAAGTTACAAGCAGAAGCTGGACAAACAGAAGATGAATAAAGTTTATTTTCCAGAAAGTAAAAAAATAGGGTAGGAGAGTGGTAAATTTTCTGTAACTCTCTTGTTAGGGAAGGTTGTTGTTTTTTTTTAGTAATTCCCACAATATTTCTATTATATGATTAAAATACTGAAATGATTGGTCCCCAAAGAACTGGCTTTATTTTGTTATTTCATTCACACCAGGAAAACTGAGTTAAAAATAAAAACAAAGATAAATTGGAATCAAATGCTGGTATGACAATCTACTCCAATATTCTGGCTGGGTAAAGTGGTTTTTCAGAGGGAAGAAAAAGGCTTGGCATTCTATTTTGGGAGCCTTTTTTTTGCTTAACTGACATAGCAAGAATGGCAAAATTATTAACTGCAAGCCAAAGCAATATCTAATATTGGATATTCAGTCAAGATGTTGCATTAGACACTCTTTGAGCAAAACTGAATCTTAAAATTGTCTGAAAAAATATCTTTCTTTTCAGAGAAATTATGGAAATGGATTGTTAATTCCAAAATATAACTCTCTCTTTTTGACTGCTACAAATAGCACTTAGCAATAGCACTTAGATTTATATACTGCTTCATGATGCTTTACAGCCCTTCTCTAAGCAATTTACAATGTCAGCATATTGCCCCCAACAATCTGGGTCCTCATTTTATGGACCTTGCAAGAGTGGAAGGCGGAGTCAACCTTGAGCCGGTCAGGACTGAACTCTTGGTTGTGGGAAGAATTAGCCTGCAATACTGCATTCTAACCACTATACCAACAAATCATAATTTGGCAAACTATAGTGAAGCCATTTGTGTGTATTGCAGTCAGTGAAGCTGATGTACACAATGTATAGAAGTGCAATCATTTTTCTTTCTCTCTTTCAATTGATTGTTCATAAATTAGTTTTTTTAATATTTTGCTGCAAAAGTCACAACAAAAAGCTTAGGAAGGAAACAAAATAGGGTGGGCTGCTGGGGGTTTTCAGGGGTTTGGGAAAGCCTTTAGCTAAGATTCTGTGCAGTTTGGAGAACCCCCAAATCCCACTCCTGGCTGGCCTGCCCCGCCCCACCCTTTCCTTCCCAGGAATTCCCACGCAAGTTGTTTTGGATGCAGGTAAGTTCAGAGTGCATTCAGAAGCTTGGAGAGTGTTCTGTCCGGAAAAATGCGAGGTAGACCAGGTTCCAACAGTAAAAGTCTTTATTTCAACAATTATTGTAAAACGGAACAACTTGCCTCTAGCCGCGGGAGCCTTTATATACGGCTTGCCTGCCGGCTTGTAGCCAATGACGGTTACTTGATTTTGCCACCTTTTGGCGGCTTGGATTGGTTCCTAGCAAACCATCGCTATGCCAGGTTTTCTAGCCAATTACATTTGAGGATTTGGGAAGTAAACTATTTTTATACAGCAACACCCCTCCACCTTGGTTTAGTCCTACGTGGTGACGTAGTCATGCGGTAGGTGAGGGCTTCTTCTGATTCTACTGGACTTGCGGGCGGTTTCATTTTCGGCTGGAGACTTCACGCAGTTTCGGATGGGGTTGCTGGTCTCTGCCCCGGCTATTCTGTCCTGGAACGGCGCCTGAAGGGTGAGTTGGCCATTTTGCTAGCCGGCTTGAGTTTCTCCAGGCTGGTGTTTTGCCGGCTCCTCCTGGCTTCTTCGGGCACAGGTTGAGCTGGCTTTGGCTGAGCCTTCGTCTGGATTTTCAGCACCCGCAAGTCTTCATCTAACGTAAAGTTTCTTTTTGTAATATATTTGATTGGTTAGATTGTTCTGGTTTAGGTTTTAAAAAGTTCTTTATTATTTTCTTGTATTTCCCTCCCCCTCTTTGGTTTTTGTTTTTCATCGATCTTTATTCTTTGTGTTGTTGTGAGTTTGTATTTCTTTCCAATGTTTTCGGAATGAAGCTGGTCTATGTGTCCGCTTCCATTCCGCTGCATGTCTAGGTTAGTCGGTAGGACCTGGGGGCCTGTGAGTTGTGTGCATTTGTGGCTGAAGCCATAGGGGGTCCCGGTGGAAATTTTTTGCGTAGATTCTTGGTCGCCGATTTTTAAATGTTCAGAGAACCGGCTGGAGGATCGGGGTCATTCCAAAGTGTAAATTTGGGGGTGCAAACTGTCTAATTTGTGAACCTAAGTTTTCTTTCCCATTAGATAATTCGCGCTGGGCTTTTGTTGGTTACAGTTGCTGGGTGTGAATGTTGGAGGCGTGAGTAAGATGGTTAATTTTATCCTGGACATCCCCAGGTCCTATTTTCTCTAAGGACTTTCTTTCGAAAACCTGACCATTCTCTCCACCCTACATTTGCTGCGGGTGGGCCGGCATGGGTAAGTGCATGCAAATATAGGGCCTAGGGAGGCAGGTATTTGTTCAAATTGGATGGTGGTTTAATTTGTGGCCCGTTGTCGACACTAGGACGTCCGCGGCAATCCATTGGGTTACGGAAGAAGTTTGTTAAGTTGTTTAATAACGCCCTCGGTTGTCGTAGATGACATTACTAACAACTTCTTCAGCCAAATTTGAGTATGCATCTACGACAATTAAAAAAGGTATGGCCCGCCTAGTAGGAACTCATGAAGTCAATGTGGATCCGAGACCAAAGGGCCTTGTGGGGTCTTCCAGTCCCTTATGGGTGGCCTTGTTGGTGGGGAAGGCCTGGTTTTCTGACATTTCGTACAAGTAGCAACCCAGTATTCGATGTCTTTATCTAGACCAGGCCACCAGACATGAGCTTCTACGCTAGCTTTTTCATTTTTAGGGCAAGGGTAACGCAAGGGTGGCCTTTGTGAGCCAATACCCAACACTCTAGTCTGTAGTTTAGGAGGGATTACTACCCAATCACCCACAATAAACAACCTTTTTTGAATTGAGAGTTCGTTTTGTCTGGTCTGGAAAGGTTTAAAGTTTTCAGTTTTTTGGTTTTCCGCCAGCCTTTATATGGCGGGCAGTCACTGAGTCTTTGCGGTGGATCTGGCGACATCGTTTGCAGATATTGGTAGTTCGGGGTAAAATGTCTCCTATTTGCAGAGTGGTCATTGTTGGTGCCGGGTCTTACCTCCATCGTTGGCAGCGGTGCTCTGCTTAATGCGTCTGCATGGAGATTTGCTTCCCGGGTCGATGTGTCAATGTGTAAGAAGTATGCTGCTAGGAATTCTGGCCATCTAGGTCATCTGCGGGGATAAAATGTTCGGTGTAAGGCTTGTTGTCCGCCAGAATTCGCTTGTAACGGTTTATGGTCATTACAATCAAAAAAAAGGTATTCGTGAAAACGTTTCAACTCCGGTGGACGATTGCCAGGGCCTTCTCTGTCTAGTTGACTATAGTTTAGTTCTGTTTTAGACAGAAGTTCTTTGAGTAATAAGCGACGGGTGCCTCTCTCCCATCTGGCAATTGGTGGTCAGGATGGCACCGACCCCAAATGGTGAGGCGTCGCAGTTACCGTCAATGGAAAGTGTGTTAATAAATAAAGTGATGTTAATAAATTGTTTATTTTCTGGAATGCTTTGTCTCTATGACCCCAAGTCCAATTAGTTTTTCTTATCCAGTTAAATGGTGTAATGTTCTGCTATTTTGGCTTTGTAGGGGAAGGAAAATACGTTATAGTAGTTTAATTAGACCCAAAAATGCCTGTAATTCCATTTGTTTTTTGGCTGTGGTGCGTCCTTTATGGCTTTGACTTTTTTTTTCAGTAGGGTGTATACCCTCTCCATCAAGTAGCGCAGAAATTCGATGCGATTCAGTCATTAAACAGCATTTTTCTTTTTAACTTTCAGACCGGATTCTCTAAATTTTGTTAGTAATCTCTGAGTCTTTTTTCTGTTGGGTCGTATCTTTAGCTAAATTAGGACGTTGTTCAAAATATGGGTACATACCCCTTTTAAATCCATTTAATAGGGCATTCCATGAGGCTTTCGAAAACGCCTGGGCCACACTCACTCCAAATTGAAGTCTGCTTACACTTGAATGCCCCCTTTGTGAGTTTTCACTATTGTCTGTGCCTCGCGTTAATGGGGTCTACTGGAAGCTGTTGGTAACTTGTGCTAGATCTAGTTTTGGCAAAAATCTTTCGCTCCCCGAGTGAGTGTAGCAAATGTTGTACGACTGGCACCGTGGTATGCGCTTTGTTGCAGCGCATGGTTTCAGGGTAGCCTTTGTAGTCTCCGCAGATGCGTACCGACGCCATCAGGTTAACCGGTGTTACTATTGGTGTCTCCATTTAGCATGGTCAACAGGGTTTGCTTTAATGCAAAGGGAACTCGTCTGCGCTTTAATCTTTCTCGGGCCAACCTGGGATTAAGCTAAAGGAAATTGGGGTCCCTGATACCTGCGCTAGGGTGCCATCGAAAATGTCCTGGAACTCGTGATTGCAGGTTTTCCTTCCCATCGGTTTGCGAGCATTCGGCCCACTGCCGGTATTCCGATGCCCAATGGGTGCAAACCATTCGATGCCAGGAAGGCTTGGGTGCGGTCTCGGTCGACTATTGTCAGAGGCAGGACTTCGACATGCTGCTTGTAAGCAACTTCGGAAAATGTCCCTAGATCTACCACACGGATTCAATTCCCCTGGTAGTCTTCAGAGTTAATTTTTGTCTTCTGGAGTTCTTTTAGTTTTTGATATTTGGACCAGTTTGTCTGATTGTGTCCACAACACATTGACAGGAAAGACCCTGAACTCGACTTGCATCTCACAGGGGCTGCGCTTCAACTTTTTTACGAATGATTTTTAACTTTTCTTTCCGCTTTCCGTCTGAGCGCTCCTGATAGTGACAGTTTGATGGTCTTTTCTCAGTTGCTGGCTCGTTTTGTTGCGCTCCCACTTTCTCTCGGCTGTTTCAATTCAGCTTGTGGGGAAGAGTGGACTGCGTCTGATTAGACTGTTATTTTTTCGATTCTACAGACTTTTCGATGTGCCCTTTTCTTGGCAAGGCTCGGGATGGCATCGAGGAATCTGCAATTCGGCTGCAAGGGTGGTTTCCCTCCCAATTGGCGGGCATTCCCGCCAAATTTCTTTTTCGCACCCTTTTTTGTGGCATACAGGCGGTGGACGCCTCATCGTCATCCTCTCCGGATTCTGATGTCCTCGTCCAAAATCTTCGTGGTGTGTATTGCGGGAAATTGCTTCTCCTCTGGTTAGGCTCGTTTCGTCGTTATTCGCGTTCATTTGTTTCATGGTGGCCACTGAACTTTATATATTATGTGGCTTTCTGCAGTTCTGTGAGACTTCTGCGATTGCTTCAGCCAACGGTTATGAATGTAGGTTTTATTTACATTTACTTTGTAAATTGAGGTCTTGAAAGAGACATTCGTCAGTCAGGAATCACACTCGATCTCGCATTGGCTTCATCTAAGATTGCAGAAAGAACTCGCAAGCTCAAGGCCCCAGTTGTTGTCGATTAGAAGGATAGACACACAAAATCAGCGATGGTAAATCACGCTTCTTTTTGGTCCCACTTCAGTTAGGAACTTCGTGCCGTTTTGATGAGATTTTGACACCAGTGGTTTTGCATTAGTGAGATCTTTTTAAACATTCGCTGGAGTTTGGGCAGGTACAATTTGCTCAATCATTTTTCATATCGTCGCCCTGGGCCTTCGCCAATGCTTTGGCCCATCTTGAAGCACAGTTGGAATGCGCAAGGTGCATTGTGGAGAAAGACAGCCCTCTTACGCTGGATCTGAGATTCTCTTTCCCATCTCATAATACATGTATGACCATAAGTAGCGCATAGTTGGAAACTGTTGTGTACTAGACACGTAAGTGATTGTGATTCCCAATACTTCTTTCATTGGGATTGAAGGGTGCGGGTGGTGCATTATTTTGGCCATGCAACTTCTTCTATCGCCTGCGCATCTGTTCAAATTATTCTTTGCCGCGTCGTCGGAGCAGTTCTTCTATCATATATATTAAGGCAACAGAATCCTCATTCTACTTGCGTTACCTTATGTGTTCCAGCTCTGGTTCCTTGGAAGATACACGATGGTGAGGACTTGAAGGATAATTGGACGCAAAGATAAAAGTCTCAATTATTTCAAACAATTAGTGGTCATCATTGAACGTGTATTAATTATTCTTGAGCTCTTTAGCCTAGATGGCATGGAAAGTCCTTAATTATTATTCATTGTCGGGCTTTGGCCTGACAGTCTTGCTCTGCTCACTTTGTTCCACCAATATTGTACGGGTTCATCCTTGTATTCTTCTGCCACTTTTTGGCTAGGCTCTTTTGAGATTGTTTCCTAGCGAACCAATCCCTATGCCGGCTTTTCTAGCCAATCACATTCGAGGATTTGGAGTAAACTATTTTATACAGCACAGAGAGGATGAAAAACGGGCCTCCCAGAAGTTTGGGAAGGCCAAAAATGGGCCCATTTCCAGCTTCCAGAAAGCCTCTGACACTGGGGGACCCAGTTTTCACCATCCCAGAGGCTCGAGGAAAGCCTTTGGAGCCTGAGGAGGGCAAAAACACACACACACACCGTTGTGGTGCAGGAGGCCAACTAGGCCACACCCACCATGGCCATGCCCACACAGCAACCAGGCAAAAAACCCGTTGCTAAAATTTTTGAAGCCCACCCCTGAAACAAACAGCTTAAAACACATGCACACACTTAGTAACTAACACCTAGGGAAGCAGGAAACAGAACTGGATAAAAAATCAGAGTGGTAACAATGCCTTAATCAAGAAGAATCAAGGAAGAAGGCACACTAATACTGACAGGGGAAGCCATTATCTACAACACATAACAGACCCCAATCTCCCTCCCACTGATGATATTACATAGCTGGATCATGAAACGACAGCAGAATATCAATTATGCTCAAAGAATACCAGTCCAACCCTGAGTTTTGAATATTCTCTTCCACTTTGTTTAAATCTTTCATTATTTATCATATCTAATAGTTAATGTGTATGAACTTTGAAAGTAATGCTATCAATTTTTTATCAGCTTTTATTAGAACAGCAAACACAAAGCGAGTCAAAAGTATGACCTAGACATCTGTGGACCATCAGTTATATATTATGTGTAAATTCTGATTTTGTATTAATCTTTGATGGGGGAAATGAATATCTGAATATCTCTGTAATCATATTCATCTCTATCAACAGTGAAACTGTATTGTCTGTGCTCTGGCAAATATTGAATTTTGGTAATTAAAATGGTAGAAATTGGATTAATAATACTATAAAGCATGTCACTGAAAGAAACAGCATGGATGATCAAAATAAGATTTTTTTCTGCATTGTCATTGAGAGCACTTATAACAGAGCCCATTCCTTTGAAACCACATTGTGTTTCATTTTTAAAACAGAAGCATTAAACAATACAAATAAAAGAAAAACAATAGCAAGATAAATAATTGCCTACCAAAGAGGAGAATTCTATTACCACAAGTTGATGGTCACCAAATCACAATTATTATTTACAGATTTGACTGCATAGATGTGGGACAACTCCTTTTTTAGTGTGACTTGGGCATTTTCCTCACATGCTTAATTGTGGCAAGGGGAACATAAATAAAGCTATATTCTCCTTACCATAATTCAGATCACTTGACAAGAGATCACTGCAGGTATAAATTGGTATGTACCTCTGTAATGTGAGAATACATGGAGAAGTTGAGGAGAATGGTCAGATAGGGCTTTTGATCATTCCTGATCATCCCTGACTGATGATTTATTAAAAATTATATATATGCACACACACAAACAGAATCGTATCAGAAAATAAGTTTTAAGAAAACTTGCGTCGTGGTCATGAAAGGTCATGGAAGATGAATTAAAACATCCTTCAAGATCTTGGCGCAACCTAAGCTCCCTAGAGATAGATCCATATTTGGCTTTTTGGTGCAAATAAAAATGGATAAGTGGCATAGAGCTTCATCAAACACTCCTGCCCATTCCATTATGCTAATTACATGTCCTAGAAAAGAAATCAAAACAGAAGTAAATGACATCCAATCTGCTAAGATTCCTTGATCAAAATGAACATTAAACAACTTTATGCAAAGCGTAGGAGCTGTTGGTCTAGTCTAGTGTTTTCATTAGGTAAGAAAAGAAATTCTATTTTAATAAAAATATCAACCTATGATTTAAGTTGTCCTAAGTGTCCTTCTGTGATTCTGTTATTAAAGTTTTATGACTACTCGGCAGACATTTATCTGTAGAAATATAAAGACCTAGCTAGCTTATATGAAAAAAGAATGAGAAACATATTGCAGGTGTTTTTTCTCCCTGTATAAATAAAAATTCTATTAAGCAGCATGACAAATGAGGAACACAGTTATGATGCTTTTCACAAACAGCTTATAATTATTTGAAAGTAATGATGTCTGAAGCTTAGTTCTATTGACTCTAATATTCATTGAGATAAAGTATTACTTAATCCAGGGCTGAATTTAGACATGGTGAAGCCCTAAACAGTAATGGTCCTATTTGGCAAATACTAACAGGAGTATGGATGTATAGACATTGAATTTGGCAAAATTGCTGCAAAGATTCATAACAAATCCATCATGTCAAGGTACAGAAGGGTCCTTTTTAAACAGAAGATGGGAATGCAACCAGGATCAAGGGTCATCTATGTCATTTATGTCTTACAGTTATTAACTTTGTCACAAAAAAATTCTGAAAGGGATTTTTCCCTTTTCATGTAACCATGGGGAAATATACCCTCCCAAATTCTTTTTCTTCCCATGACTGACTCTATGTTCAACTCCTTATACAGTCCACGATGAGTGAGACAGGCACAAGTAATTGTTAACTCTTCTTATGTTAAAATAAAGTTTTCTCTTAATTCCAGATTGTACAGAAACTACTTTATGGTATTAAAAATGGTTATGCTTCACCATCCATTTTTTTGGGAGGGAAAGTCAAGTGATTGATAATGGATAAAAGCAGAGAGGTGCTTATTTGGTCTTCCACAGGTGAAACTCAAAAAAATAGAATATCATGCAACAGTTCATTTATTTCAGTAATGCAACTTAAAAGGTGAACTTAATATATGAGATAGACTCATTCCATGCAAAGCAAGATAGTTCAAGCTGTGATGGGTCATAATTGAGATGATTATGG
>BHFT01052872.1:0-41410 GCA_004320025.1 Laticauda laticaudata | reverse complement strand
ACGAGAGAGATAGTTTTGAGCTGACAAATATTTTTGAACGGTGAATTCGCGCGATAGATGTCACATCCACGACACCACGGGCACCAAAAGTTCTATGTACGTTTCATCATTAAAACATCCGTGTATCCTCTCAGCATCCTTGGCCATTCGCAACTCACATCCGCTGCGATGGAAAGTGGAAAGAGGAGGAAACGAATAAGGTACACGGAACAGTCCACACAGCGTTAGTGATGGGAATAGAAGGATGTAAGTGTATATTGTATATAAGGATTAAAACGGACAAAGAAATTTGTATTAGGTGTATCTCAGATATTTAGGTGTTGAGTGTCTAAGGTATGTACGAAGGACACTAGGACAACTGATATTTTCTTAAAAGTGGGGAGGGAGAATCACTGGATCTTCAGTTGAGTCAGCAGGTGGTATACAGACCTTTTACCATTGGTTTGGTCTTCCAATATTACATATTCTCCACCATGGATAATGACAGTCGTATGGTAGTTGGATCATTATTAGCGAAAACAACCTCTTCAGAATGGTGGACGTCTTCACTTTTATACAGGAGAAGTTAGAGGAGGAGTCAAGAGCTGTTGTGGGTCCGAGGTGGATTGTAGAAGAATAGGAGTTTGGGCTGTAGTGATGTCAGTTGAGTTGGAGCTGAGGGAATGAAGATGACGCTGTGCTCCTACTCATGAGGATGCTAGCTTGTTAGCCATTTGTTGTTGTGATGAACATTGTAGAGCATTTGAGACCCGGTGGACAAGCGAGCACAACTTTCGTCCAACGCTGGACTTGGACTGATAGGTGGCACTAGATCTGCACACTGGCCTATGGAGCACATACAAGAACAGGCATATCTGGAGGGTGCCACACATACCATCCGGTTTGTGGTCAGCGAAGTGGATGCAGGCCTGCATCGAAGATATGATGGAGGAGCTCCTCCAGTGTCCCCCCACCTTCGAGCAAGGCGCGAGGGACAACAGTTGGCAGAGCAGCTGGTCTAGACGCTGGAAAGCTCTGCCCCCCAACGGTTCGCAGACATAAGACCTGGAACAACACGTGGCCCTGTAAGCTCCCAGCAACCATCCAGGGCTCATCTATTCCCAATACTCAGGCGATATCATTACAAGTCATAACAGACCTTTGCATGGTTGATGCTAAATCAAGTTCATCTAAGCATCGATGCTTCAGGCAACGGGTCGCTTCAGATGCAGGTATACTAGCCAGTGATCTAAGGATGGGCTGGAATGCACCATTCACGGGTCCCGAGATCCATAGACGCTCTGCAATGACATGAAGATGTGCCTGACTTTTAGCGCATCTTGTGTGGGGGGATGACGCGGGCTTCTCGTCAGACTTACATGGAGAGCGTAATTTCTGAGAGATGCGTGACACCCGTGAAGAGGGATTTCATTACAGTCTGTCAGGGGAATAGATAGTGGTGGTTGAGGAACGGCGTTTTGGCATCCTGGCAACATGGTTAGATACTTCTCACCACATGCACCATACACAGGGACTGTGGGAGATGTGGAAGTTGCTGTATCCTGAAATCTATGCACACGCTATTCAATGTTGGAAGAAACAGATTGTTGACGTTAACGAAGGGAATGGGGATGAGGCCTGGGTGGAATGGAGGAAAGATTGTAATGATAGACACTGCAGATGTACAGGTTCCAACAGAGCTCACGTGAAGGGAAGAAGCAGGCAACTCTGAGACTGGGGTGGCACTCCGCGCGCTGGAGCAGTTGGAGTGGCAAGACAGGATGATGATTGTTTATGGATTGCTTTCTTGAGCGTTCAAAACAATGGCATGAGATTGTGAACACTGCTTTGTTGAGTGTCTACAATGTCGGGCATTAAGTAAAGCGCTTTGTTTTATTTTTGAAAGTGTTGATCAATGAATAAATTGTTATTGAAAATAAAGGTCATATGTGGTGGAGCTGGGAGGGTGGACCATACAGTCCACTGTGCTTTTGCAATGGGAGGTTTGTTTTTCGACAACTATCTTATCTATACCACAACTATCTTATCTATCCACAAGCATGCAAGGCTTAAACATTTTTTTCAAAGTTTTCACCAAACACTTATTAAGTAAAAAAAATGAACCAGTGGTCTCAGAAGTAACCTTTTATTAATGTCTTAAGTCAACTGGTATGACTTTTATTAAAAAAGCAAAATGACAAGTAATGTTTAAGCAAAGATAAAGTGAACTCAGTGACTGAGACAACTGCAGTCTTGGCCAATATCTAGTTCACTGCTGGTCATAGTCCATGGGTCTCAGCTGGTAGTGGCCGGCGATATGGAGGTGCTGTGGGGTGGAGTGCTGGTCTGAGGCAGCTATTTGAGGGTGCTTGCCCTGAGAGTAAACAGGGGATGGTGTGTTCAGGAGCTTCAGAGAGCTGACTCAGGTCCGTGAGGTTTGAGAGGCCTTTCGTCAAGTTACGCTGGGATGTCAGGTGCAAGACTGATGGAAGTGTTGGTTGATGGGCTTGGCTGTGGGGTGGAGGAGGAGGAGGTGTAGTGGGGCTGTCCTGGTCTGCGCTGGTAAGGATGGCATTGTGTGTGTTGGATGAACCTGGGCTGGACTTGGAAGGTCTACTTCTGCTTGTGGGAAGTCTGGTAGTCGTAGCCTATTGGGGTAGTGAGAGGCTGTTTTGAAAGCCATGGGAAGGGCTGTGACATCGGATGGGGGTGGAGAGCAGAACATGGACTGGGTGGAGCAGCTTATCATGGGCCTTGAGGGTTGTTGCGAGTGGCTGTTATCTTCTCCTTCATCACCTCGTACTGGGCTCAGGCTATCCCAGGGTTGTGGCCTTCACGTTGGTGATGAAGAGTGTAGTGGCTACGTAGGTGATGAAGTGTGGTGGCTGGAGGATCCTCTGTCAAGTGGACAGCTGAGAGGAGCAGTTTCTGTGATGGCCTTATTGTGTCCCGTTTCTCACAGGCAGTGTGGCTCTGGCGTCCAGTCTAGCCTCTCTGCTGCATCTGTGGAGGTGGGGGTGGGGGGTTTGCTTGGATCTGCTGGTGGCTGCCGATTCTTCTCATTTGTGACAGCAGGAATTCATGCTCACAAGCTCCGGAATGGGGAGTGACCTGTCAGCGGGCGTTTTGCTGTTGGGGACTATGAGACACCTTGCCTGGACGGCTGCTGGCTCTGGTGGAAGAGGAATGACTGCTGTGGGCTGTCTGAAGAGAAGAGAGGGGCTGCTCCTGTGGTGGATCACCTCAGGAAGCTGCACTTGGCATGATGTACATCTCCTGGTCAGTGAGCCTGATTAGCGGTCTTTTTGCCGCCTCCCCCAGATTTTTTGAGGTGTAGCTTGCCATACAAAGGTGTAGCATGTGCTTCACATCCAGGAGTACATCTGGCGGCAGTGTAGCCAGGGCTCTGCTTGTCTTCAAGTGCTGTTTCTTCTTGGTGTCACGATAGAGTCTGTGGCCTTTTCCAGAGGTCTGTTCCCTCAGGCCGTTCACGCAGCAACCCTCTCTCATGGTCTCTGAAATTGGATGTATGTTTTCCGCCATTTCGCTTCTCTTCCTTGCCTCTTCCTCTCGTAGGCAGGGCCTTCAGTACAGCAGGGGCCCTTTCAGGGGCTTGAGCAGGCAGGGCTTTGAGGACTTGGGGTGGTTCACACGAGCACAGCAGCACAGTAGCACAGCTAGGTTCAGAGTCGCATGCAGGGTGGATGCTGGTTCTGTCTTCTGGCAGGGCTGGCCATGAGTTAAGGCACTTTGGCTTCCTCTTCTTCCTGAAATGACGAACCATGGACGTTTTTGAAGATGTTGTGGGAGAATCTTCTCTGAATGCTGTCTGCGTGCGAGGCTGCATCTTTTATATCCGGATTGGATTTGCAATTCATACTCCGCATGCACAGTGAACGCTTTGACATCCAATATACATCTGCGCAATCCGCTTTGCTTGCTACGGCGTCCTGATGCATCGGTCATCTTGCTTATGCATCCATCCTTCCGCTATATGTTGCTTCAATTCTCCCAAGAACCCTTCAGATGTGTCATCCATTTCGCATCACATGTCATCACTAGGCTTCTATGAATCCCGTAATCCTCGCTCATACTGACCGTCCGTTCTTTTTCTTGTTTCTTTTTCCGTCTGTTATCTGCAAATTTTCACCACTTTTTGGAGCGGATGACAACGGATGGAGCCACCCCCAAAATTTTGCTTGTCTGCTGTGTCGTTTACGCATACGTTTTGCGTCCGTCGGCCAGTGGGACCTAGCCTTTAGCTATGGACTTTGGGATGAACATCCTTCGAATGGTGAGGGAGTATGAATGGATTCCCAGAAAAATTGCAGACTACAGGAACCATTTGTGCTTCAGTTTGAGATGCAGACAACACAGACTCACCCTCAACAGCCTGCACCTGTCTTCAACAGTGAAGGAATACAGGGCAGAAAACATCCTGCAGCCAAGAAGTCTCCATACATTTATGCTACTCAGGTGACCCTGAGGACACAGATAAACCTCCAGGTGGCCTCAACAACTCTCTAAAAAATGCAGATGACCAGTTGTCTGCAACGAATATAAATTCTTCCATTCCCCACCATCCAGTCAGAACTGAAGAAGCTTCTTGGATGAGAAGCAAAATGTCTTCAAAGAAAAACAAGAAAATCCAGTTGCTTCCTGAAAATCATATCCTTTGGGGTAATAAAGTGTTACTTTGAAGTCCCTAATTTCTTTTTAAGAAGGATATCAGAAATAACTTGATGGCACAAGCCTGAGTAGACTTTAGCACCTAAACCCATTTTTTATTTTATGTTTTTTAAATTTTTGTTTCTGGGGACAGAGGATAAATGTATGTAGAATGGGATCTTTCAATGAATCAGCCAAGTATGCAGCAAAACTGAGCAACAGTTCTAAAGTTACAAAATTATACTCCACTAATTAAATCAATTCATGTCTCTCATGGGATTCATCATAATGATAATTAAACTCACTCTGCTTCATATAACACCAACCTGTTAAACACTCTTGATCACCATTATTAAAAGAAGGAATTGTGCTTTTCCATCAATGACTCTACTAATTCAGTGATCACCATTATTTATTCATCTTTGTCTTTCCTACTGCTGCTCTATGCTGATAGGTAACAAATTCTCACGTGTGACAAACTAGAAAGAGTGCAAAGAAGAGCAACAAAGATTAATAGTCTATCGAAGGAAAGGATTGGAGTGACAGTTATATTCCAAATACCTTTTATTTCAAATATATTTTAGGTTTGCATTTTTAGAAACATTGCTGTTTGTCTCAACATCTTTTATGTATCATGTTGACCATAAATGGATATAGTATTCCAAATGTGCTCTTCCTAGTACAACATAAAGTGGTACTATCACTTCATGTGATTTTGATACTATTTCTCTGTGGATGCAGTCTAGGACTGCACTGGAGAGTTTTTTGAGCAGCTGCAGTACACTGCTGAATCATACATGAGTGGTTGCTCACTAGGAAACCTAGATGCCTCTCAGAGTCACTAGAGATGTACCAGGTACCACTGGTTTTATACTATATATGTGCATTTGGTTATTCCTGCCTAAGTTTTTGACCTTACTTTTCTTCTTATTAGATTGCTTTTTGTTGATAGGACCCAATGTTCCAGTCTGTTAAAATCATTTTGGACAGAACCTTGGGTTATCCCCAGTGGTGGGATTCATTTTTTTTTTACAACCGGTTCTGTGGGCATGGCTTGGTAGGCATGGCAGGGGAAGGATACTGCAAAATCTCCAGTCTTGTCTGGCACAATTAACAAACGATTAACATGTGTTTAACAAACACATATTATCAATCTGCAAAAAATGCATTTATAAATAATGACAAAAGACATAATATGAAGGACAGAAGACAGAAGAGCTATGGTGGCACAGTGGTTAGAGTGCAGTACTGCAGATTACTTCTGCTGACTGCCTGCAATTTGGCAGTTCAGCCTTCCATCCTTCCAAGGTGGGTAAAATGAGGACCCAAATTGTTGGTGCCAATATGCTGACTCTGTGAATTGCTTAGAGAGGGCTGTAAAGCACTGTGAAGTAGTATATAAATCGAAGTGCTATTGCTAGTGCTATTTTACCCAGTCATATATCAGCATGCAAAGGTGTCTGCAGGAGTTGTCATTTTAGTCAAAATTACACAAGGAGCATCACAGCAATTTTGACATGAGTCCCAATCCCTTTCATGTGTTTTGATATGAGTCCCAACTCTTTTTGTGGATACTTGCACAAAGTTGGGGCCAGCTTTGCATCACATCATTGAGACACTGATTTTGCCATTTGCTCCCCCTTGAATCACTTCTTCTGATACCTCTGAGCATGAGATTCTGAAATAGCCATGTGGAGATTTACTGAAAAAGCAATAATCAAGGGGAACAAGAAAAATCTAAACATTCCTAGAGATGCCTGTACTTACCTTTTGGAGTGGTAGCCTTCTATCAAAAATTATGGTTTTATGTTGCTGTTATTTTTCTTTCTGATATTTATTTTCTTTTTCTCATTCCTTTTTTTTAATCCCTTCTTTTAGTAGTGTTGTCATTCATTCAAGACCAACCAGGAAACAAGTCCTAGCCAACAATGGCTGATCGCAAAAAATAAAGGTAGAATTGGTACTTATAATATATGCATCAATATTTTACTCTAGTTGAAATCCCAAAAGAAAATAATGAAAAATACTTCTGCATGATCAAATATGTGAGCATAGTTATGAACTCATCAGGAATGGAGCTAGACTTCAAAGTAATCTTATCTAATGCATTCAAAGATCCCTCTATAAAGGAATAGACTAAAAGTAAGACTACAACTGCTTCCTATTCTCTAATCTATGTTCTAATTAATGTTGATTATTACATTTCCAGCATATCTATTCTGATGTGAAAAATATCAAATAAATTGATAAAAATAATATCAGGTACCCAATAATATGTGGATGTAGAAAAGGACTAAACAAAGGCAAAATACCCATTCAGCATTCATTCATTCAGGAATATTCTGGGTGAAAAAATAAAATAATTCCATGAATTTCATGGAAAAAAATATTCCATAAACTTACCATAGAAAAAGTCTGCTTAAGAATGAAAGTCACTGTGGCTCTCACATATGGAAGATGATCTTCCCTGTAATTTCAGTGGTTACACAGGCTGTAAAGCAATGAAATGTGAGAGAGCATCTTAAATTCATGCTTTGAGAAGAAAAACCTTGCACCTGCCTCAGTAGATAATCATTGGCTAGTACACATGTATTATGAATGCAGCCTTAAGGACCTCTCAACTATCCGGTCCTGTGTGAATATTATGCCAGCTCTGTCTAGGAAAGAACATAACAGATAATAGATAATCAGAGTTGAAAGGGACCTTATAGGTCATCTCGTCCAACTCTCCACCCAAGCGGGAGATCCTATTTCTGACAAATGGCAGTCCAACCTCATCTTGAAAGTCCCAAGTGATGGTACTTCCACAACTTCCAAGGGCAAACTGTTCCATTGTTTGATTTTTCTCACTGTCAGAAAGTTTCTCCTTATTTCCAGGTTGAATCTCTCCTTGTTCAGTTTCCATCCATTACTCTTGTCTGGCCTACAGGTGCTTTAGAAAATAGCTTGACCCCTTCCTCCCTATGGCAGCCCCTCAAATATTGAAAAACTGCTATCATGTCTCCCCTGGTCCTTTTCTTCACTAGACTAGCCATGCCCAATTCCTGTAACCATATGTTTCATATGTTTTAGTCTCCAGTCCCCTAATCATCCTGGTTGCTCTTCTGTGTTGTTTTTCTGGAGTCTCAACATCTTTTTTATAATGTGGTGAACAAAACTGGATGCAATACTCTAGGCGTGGTCTAACTAAAGCTTTATAGAGTGGTATTAGTACTTCACTTGATCTTGATTGTATCCCTCTGTTAATGCAGTTCAGGATTTCATTAGCTGTTTTGGCTGCTGCTGCAAACTGCTGACTCATATTTAGCTGGTTGTTCACTAAGACTCCAAGATCCCTCTCACAGTTACTGCAATATGGGATTTCCATATTGGCAATTCTTATGCCTTCTGGCATCAGAATTTCCTGTGCCCTCTAATGGCAGGGAAATTCTACAGCAACTTCTCTGCTGTTTTAGAGAAATGCAACTCTATTTAAAACAGGCAAACAAGATTTTCATCTGATCAGTTTGTTGACATTCAACTACCTCACCACATCAGCTTGCCTTCAGAAGTTGTAGGTGCTTCAACACTGGAGGTTTTAAATAAAAGACTGGACAGCCACCTGTCTGAAATAGTATAGGGTCTCCTGCTTGAGTAGGGAATAGGATTAGAAGACCTCCAGAATCCTTTCCAGCTCTATTCTGATTGATTAAGAGATTGACTGATTAACTAGTGGAATGGCTTGCCTTCAGAAGCTATGGTTGGTCCATTACTGAAGTCTTTTAAGAAACCACTGGATAGTCACCTTCTGAAATGGTATAGCAGGGATCTTCAAACTTCACAGCTTTAAGACTTGTGGACTTCAACTCCCAGAATTCCTCCTCTAGTCATGATAACTCAGGAATTCTGGGAGTTGAAGTCCACAAGTCTTAAACTTGCCCAGTTTGAAGGCTCTTGTAGTATAAAGTTTTCTGCTTGAGTACAGCATTGAATTAGAAGACCTCCAAAGTCCTTTCCCACTTACTCTATGTTGTATGTTGATTATATCTTAATAATATACAAGATTAACATGGAGCACAGATAACTTTGGGAGTTATGGTTGCCTAATTTGAAGGAAGTAGTGCAGTTTGTATAGTAACCAGCTCTTTTCTGGATCTCCTTCCTCTACTACCATTAGGAGTGGTGTTGGAAAATAAGTTTTTACAAAAGGAAATAGGAAAATAAGATGGTAACCATGGATTACCATGGAACCAACCATGGTAATCCAAGGAGAAAGGGGAGCAGGTGATATCATGTCTATTATGACATAACTATGTGATCATACTTAGTATAATTTGCATGATACAATGATGCATATGATATTATAATCATAGTTCCAATCAAAGATTCATAGTGACAGCTAAAATCAAGAATTGCCATATTTGCAAGAAAAAAATTCAAATAGATGTTTTATCCTAAAATAGCCTTTTATCCTAAATCCCCTAGAAAGAAATACAAACATAACCGCATCTATTTGTCTTGTACTAAGAAAGTTGACTTCATTGATTGTAAAACAACTATTTTGTTCTTAGCATAACTTATTTCCTTCATATATTATGAAAGTCAAGCATCTAAATTTAGTATCCTAGATTAGAAGAGGAAATTGTTTCCATTAAAATTTGCTCCCCATGAATACATTATAAATACACTAGAATATATGCTGGTTTTAGCCCATGCGAGTCAGGAGAATGAAAGTCAAAGGATAATTCACATCAGCTCTGCAAGACCAAGCCTGAAATACATTAAGCAGAGATTCTGTATATTCATGAGCTCAGCAGTAACAGGGAATAGTCAGTCATCGAGCGAAGGGTCTTGTATATAAAGAATGACTGGTTTGCTCTTATCAGCATTAAAAATTATCCTATTGATGGAATTTATTTAATTTATATCCTTTTGTAAAACAGAAATACATGGCACAACAAGATAGAAAATTGTTAAATTGCTTTCTATTGTATTTGGCTTGTTCTCTTTACTATATTTAGAGCCAGAAAGACTAATAACTGCATATTAGTGATGTAAACACTGTGAAAGAAGGGGAGGCATCCCTAGTGGTGTGTGCAACACACCACGATGATGACTTTTGTGCAAGGCTGGAATCGTGCAAATGATGTAGTTGCACACTTACATGGGAAAAAGTGTGTTCAAATGCCTTCTCACTTCTGCAAAACAAAGAGGAGAGAATACGCTTGCACACAGGTTTTTAATCTATTGAGATAAACATTCCCTTTTCACAATACACTGCATATACTACCTGTCTAGATCAGCGTTTTTATCTCTTTAAAAAGTTTCGATCTATTTTCCCATCTTTAATCAACATTCTGCAAATTCATCTGTTTGTTCTAGTTTTATGCGAAGTTGTTTGTGCTGTTTTTCCAGTGAAGCACAACTATTTTGGTCTTCGATTTATGCATTTTTAGTTCCAAACTCCTCATTGCTTTATGCAAGTTATATAATATTTACTGCAAATTGTTGGTTCTTAACCAAAAATGCAAAACTGCATTTATAATTCTATCCCAAAAGAACAAATCTTTAACACATCACTAACTTATCTAATGCATTCACTTATAAATATGCTAAGCATTATACATATCCATCATAAACACTGCCGTGTATTATTCAACCACAAAGTATTCTACTTATTTTCATGAATAATTTACTTTTTTCATATACCACTGTTATTACATTTTGCAGTCTACCTTCAATTTAATACTTCTGCAAAACATTCTGTAGTTCAAACCTATAAATTTTATCATACGCTCTATCTAACTTAACATGCATAATTGTTGTTATTAATAAATATTCTCTCTGAATGATCTCGAGAAGAACGAAGAGCTGGTGAAGAAACCCTACAAAGTACTTCCCCAAATTTTATTCTCTGTTCCTTCTCTACTTTTCCACTCAGAATTCTGTTTCAACACACCAGGCATAAAATATACCAATCTTTTTTTTGCAATCCCTCATGCTACCTTTCCCTTTATAAACAGGGACAATACTGGCATTCTTCTAATTATCAAGTACAAAGATAGCCTTTGCACAGAAGCTAAGTCACACAGTCCCTTCATACAACATCTATATTTCATCATTTATCCAGTTATGCCTGAAGATTTACTGTTTTTATGAGCTCCCTTTCATCAGCTTTTTTTTTCTTGAATAAATGACTTTTATAACATTTATTATCATTCACATTGCATAACATATTCTACCTGCACCAGCAAAGACATAAAGTATGGTCATTGTACAGGATGACATATTACAAAATGGTATAGTGTAAACTGATTCACTTTATCTCCTTGCTTGTGTAATTCTTTAGAAAAACGGAAGTTAGTTCCTGCATCCTTTTGGGGGCAGAAAATAAATTTCAAGGATTTTTTCTCTATTCCGTTTTTGTAGCACAGAAGTGATGTCAATCTCTCCTGACAGAGGCAGAGAAAACATTATACCATTATAGAGATTGATATATTCAGAGCAGGAGCGTCAAACTCAATTTCCTTGAGGGTCACATCAGGATTTTGTTTGACCTCAGGGGGCAGGGGGGTGAGCATGGCCAGGGTGGGCATGGCTAGCTTAATGTCACTCATGTTGGGGCGCCTGTGGTGGCCCAAGTGCTCTGCCAGCGAAAACAAGCTCCGCTCTTGGCTGTGACAACCTCCTTCAACCCTCTGCCAGTGAAAATGGAGCTCACAAAGGCCGCATATGGCCCTCTCAAGCACCATTTTTTTCTGGCAGAGGCACCGTGGGCCAATCCTTCACTGTTTCCAGCATGGTCCTGCAGGTCAAATCTAAGCACCCTGTGGGCCGGATCTGGCCTATGGGTCTTGAGTTTGACACCCCTGATTCAGAGGAATACAAGGAAATAATTGTCTGTACTATAGCAGGAGTCCTCAATCCTCACTCTGTAGACCAGTATTGGGCAGCGGCATTCCAGAAACTGGACTGCGCAAACAAGCAAAGCCTCATTCATGGGATGCAGGCAGCATATGAAACCACACCCCCTCTGGTCTGCAGAAAAACTTCTGTCCACAGAACCAGTCTCTGGTGCCCGAAACATTGGGGGTCCTTGTGTTAAAGGACTGCAGAGTTGACACTGATCTGTGGTTAAAACATAACTGGACGAGTAAAGTAACTGTAAATTCAGTTTTACTGGGATCTATGATTATATAAATTTTGCCAAGTTACTTGCATTTTCAGTTGGTTGTGGAGATATTATCATTGCAAAATTGATACTGTATAGAGAGGATATGGAACTAATTAACCTACATTAGAGTGGGTTATAGTGTTTAATATCACACAGACAGCCGGGTACGACAACATTTGCTTCAGAAAGTCACCCATTTCAAAGTATAACTTTGCAGAGCACACATCAATTTGCAGAAACCTTCAAGGTATTTCTATAACAAGCAACTATCAGTTTCTTCTGTAATTCTTGGGTTTACATTAGACATGAACTCAAATTAGTTTGAATGGTGCCAGGAAATATTACAGCAGAGTGGTTGTTGTTTTTTATGCCTAGCTCAGGAACACATGAATTAGCCAAAGCAAAAAGATGGTTCTCCTTTATTGGTAATGATAATTAAAGGCAGTAAAGTTTAAGTAATTTCTAAATGAGCCCTAAGAGTATTTAACTTTTTATCATATCTCTCCGTGAGGTTTCTATAGATTTGAATCCTTCACACAGTCTAGTTTGCATCTTATGGATAGTTGGAGAATTGTTCATAACTGTATAATAGAAGAATCAAAAATAGTTTGTTTTTATGTGTACACCATGTAAAATTTCATAAAATGAGATATGATTTTTTTAAAATTATTTAATTTCACAAGACAAAGATGACCACATGACACCATAAGATTCTGCACTTTATTCCCAGTTGGTTTTGGTTCACTCTTTGGCATATCATGGATACTGTAAGAACTACATCATAGGGATGTGAAATTTTGTATTGCCATAATATACGGGGGCTCAGTGGCTAAGATGCTGAGCTTATCGATCAGAAAGGTCGGCAGTTCGAATCCCTAGCACCGTGTAACAGAATGAGCTCCCATTACTTGTCCCAGCTTCTGCCAACCTAGACGTTTGAAAGCATGTAAAAATGCAAGTAGAAAAATAGGACCACTTTGATGGTAACAGCATTCCATATGCCTTCAGCATTTAGTCATGCCAGCCACATGACCACAGAGACATCTTCGGACAGTGCTAGCTCTTCGGCTTTGTAATGGAGATGAGCACTGTCTCCTAGAGCTGGAAATGACTAGTACATATGTGCAAGGGGAACCTTTTCCTTTAATAGAATATCTCATACTGACACTTAACACATATTGTATGTACATCATTTCCAGAGCCAGTGTGTCTAACATGAACCATATCCATAATATGATGATCTGTGTGCAATTAGATATGCATGCAGTAAAAACTTTTAAAAATACTCCTATGGATACCATATTGCACTGAGAAATCTTGCAACCATTCTATACTCCCCAATACATATATGCTTAGAATTAAGTCTCAGTTATTATAACAGAACCATTTAGTGCCACATTTACAATCACATAAGTATTTAAGTATTATGCAGTGCAGCTACAAATCAAGAGAAATGCAAGTAATTTGGGCAAATGATAAAATCAGTTAAGAATCCTGAATTAACACAGAGTTCTCATTAATTAATGATCCAATCAGACTTCGGCCTATTCACATTCTCTCAAGAGGGCAAAGAACACCAGTTATTGTTCAATCTACACAAAGCATCTCTGTGGACCATTGATCTTTACAGAGTTACTATTCAAATCAGAGTTGAATTCTGAGATCAAATTAGCCATGAATATGACATTAATTGCATGAATTGATAAGTATAAATTAACACACATCTCTGCACAAAATGTGAATAAAACAGAAGAGAGAGGAATTCAGCAAATGACACTGCTGTCGTACAAATAGCTCCTAAAGTGCTATAATTTTGAACTCAATGGTTCCTCAGTGTTTGCCGCCCTTATATGAAGAAAATAATGCAGCAATGGAGAATTAATTAAACTAAATTAAATCAGCTCCACTGTCCCACCCCACAATTGCAATGCAGCAATTAAAATGTGCTTGATTCATTTTTTATGATATAATACCTGGGTTATGCTAAATGTATAGATACAAGATATAATTTACACTCAATATAACTATACTTTGTAATTATATATTTTCTTTTATATATGGATGTCTATGGGCTTCCCATGCAGCTGCTAATGGTTCCAATTTGTTTTCCCATTGATAATATCTCAGGCAGATGTGGCCATTCAGCAACATTCCAAAAATAGGAGTCAAACTGAGATTACTTTATCATATTTTAAAGTAAGACAATTAATGCATATGTTTATCTGGAGCCACATATAGAGATTACCCCCTTCCAGAATATAATTCAGCATTTAAAATTATCAAATGGATCAGTATTGGGTAAAACAAAAACCTAACCAGTTAAAATCTAATGCCAAAAATGAATTCAATATTTTAGATTTTAGCACATGGTCTTACTTATTTAATCGCTAACTTTCAGTGAGAGAGAAAATAACTATTCATTGCCCTGTCAAAATCTGGTATCCACTCTCTTGGTTTATAATGTGCTGATTAGTATATCAATACACTAATTGGATCTGAAAAGTCATCTATGGGTTTAAAATGATGTAAGATGTTCAGTTACAAGTATTTTGGTCATAATGAAATATTGAAATTACTTATTTAACAAATTTTGTCCTAATTCATGTAGATTATTTATTTGATCAATTTAGCACAATGAAATAATAATGCAATAAAACCACCCAATTGAAAGACATAGAAGAACTAACCAAAACAAAGATAGGTAAATACACAAGCTACGAAGAGCCAACCGGATCTCAGGAATGAGGAGTTGATGGGAAGGGGAGAATGCTCTTTAAATTCTACTTATCTTTAATATGATTCTATATAATAATGAACTCTGAAAAGTAGAACCATTGCCTCCAACTCTTACATTACTTTTCTTTTTTTTTTTCAGAAAAAAACAATTGGAATTCAAACCTAGTGTCAGACCTGTCCCAGCTAAGTCCCAAGGAAAGAAAGACCATCGACTCCATTTAGTTGAAGTGATAGGTTCTTTTACTAAGGATCAGTGGTTGCAGCAAAACAAGGTCTGAATATTCCTATGAAAAAATACAAATTTATCCCCTTATTTACACCACCACCCAGACCAGACCATCAATGTCCAATGACATTTTGGTTTGATATTTTGGGAACTGCTTTGATTGTAGATGTACCTGGAGAGGTTTCACATTCTTTCCTTTGTGGTGATGGAATCTGGCTGCTTAGCACCTCTGGTTCCTGTCAATTCAATGGGAAATCAGGGGAGAGTATAGATTGCTTTTCAGCTGACTTTGTACTTGGCAGTTTGGCTGACACTGCACTGCATGTCCTGCTGTAGGTTAAATATTAACTCAGCCAGGCCTAATAAAGGAAGGATCATTAAAATGTTCATCCTAATCCAATAGACCACCTTGGAAGTAAGACATTTTGGCAACAGATGTGTAAGCATCACTAAAGGCTGATTTGAGTGCCATTAGGGTAGCAAGGAAAAATACAAATCAATATAATAGAACGCTGAATTCTTTTTAAACATTTCATTGACAGAGATTTGTATGCCATCCACTCACCAATCTCTAAGCAAATAAAGTCAAAGAGATTTTTTACTAAAAACGCTCTAAGAAAACAATGGATAAATATCCATTTGCTTTCTATGAATAGCAAGTGAGCTAATTTGTCGGATCAGTATGGCTTACAGACAAATCATTATCAGAACAATAGAAACCAATCTCAACATCAAACATCAATTACATTTCACACTATACCATAAACAAAGAATGCAGTTGTTTCAGCTCTTGGGCTTTAAACCCAAGAGCTTTAAGCCCAGATTAAGCAAGTTTTATTTCCTTCCCCTCAAAATCAATGAGGCTCAGGTTATCATGATTCACTTGTCCCATTGATTTCAATGAAATCAGAGGTCAATTTATCCAAGCTACTGAAGCCTATTCATAAATCAACAGCTGTTTCATTTTGCTAATTAAAGGAGTAAAGAGAAAGGGATTATTCCCCCTCCTTTTATAACTAGTACTTGGTTTAAAAATACCCAATTGAGTATCCTTCTGCTTCATCCAAATGCTAGTTTCTAAAATTGAACTCGTGCATCATTTTCTATAAAAAAGGGAATGCACTTATTGTTATACAGCAAGTGCAGAACTCTACAAAGTATCTATGTATCTAATAAATGCTATATATGACATGAATAAAATAGTATTTTTGACATTTGCTAAGGTCTTAGCTTTTGGCAATTTTTTTAAAATAAGACTATTAAAAATTCCACTTTTCAGTTATGCACATAAATATATTTCCACTTTTTCTCATTCCAACTTGTTTTGTCATGTACTAGAGCTACAGGGAAGGGAAGAGTTGTGCCACATTGTGTTTAGGATCCAGCTTTTTAGAAATCTATCTAGTTTAAGAAATCTATGTCTAAGAATCCAATATTCTTTATGGCTATTCCACAGAAACTATTTTATTTTCATTGAAAGAATTTCATTGACATGTATTTTATCTACAGTGCATTCAGAAAGTATTCACTTTCACTTTTGTCAATTTTGTTATGCTGCAGCCTGATTCTACAGTTGTTGAAATTCACTTTTTTCTCATTAATCCACACTCAGTACCTCATAATGACAAAACAAAAACAGAATTTTAGAAATGTTTGTAAATTTATTAAAAAGAAAAAAACTGAAATATCACATTGGCATAAGTATTCAGACTCTGCAACAACACATGAAATTTAGCTCTGGTGTCCTCTATTTCTATTGATCATTCCTGAAACAACTCCCTTGACGGGATAATTTATCTGCAGTAAATTAAATTGATTGGACATGATTTGGAAAGACACACACCTCTTTATAGAAGGCTTCAAAGCAAAGCGTGTGCACACAGAACCACACATAGATTTAGAGAACCACCACTGAAGCCCAACAGTGAAGCAGTGGTAGCAACATCATATTGTGGTGTGTTTTTTAACATCAGGGATTGATCAGGGTTGAGGAAAAGCTGAATGGAGTAAAATACAGGCATGTACACAATGAAAACCTGTTCCATGGTGCTCAGTAGCTCAGTACTCAGGGCCAAAAGTTCATATTGGAACATGACAACAATCCTAATCACATAGCCAAGACAACAGAGGAGTGGATTAGGGATAACTGTGTGAATGTTCTAGAATGGCCCAGCCAGAGCCCTAATTGAACCCTATTGAACATCTTCGGAGCGACCTGAAAATGGCTGTCCACCGACGGTCATCATCCAATCTGACTGCGCTTGAGAGGATTTGTGAGGAAGAATGGCAGAAAATCTCTCAGTCCAGATGTGCAATGCTTGTTGTATCATACCCCAAAAGACTCAAGGCTGTAATTGCTGCCAAAGATGCTTCAACAAAGTACTGAGTGAAAGATCTGAATAGTTATGGTAATGTGATATTTCAGTTTTTTCTTCAATAAATTTACAGGCATTTCTAAAATTCTGTTTTTACTTTGTCATTATGGTGTAGATTAATGCATGTAGATTAGTGAATTTCAACCACTGTAGAATCAGGCTGCAGCTTAACAAAATTGATAAAAGTGAAGGGTCTGAATCAGAGGTAGTCTTGAGCAGGTTCTGATCAGTTCTGGAGAACTGGTAGCGGAAATTTTGAGTAGTTCAGAGAACCGGCAAATCCCATCTCTGACTGGAGATTTTACAGTATCCTTCCCCTGCCACGCTCACAGAACCGGTAGTAAAAAAAATTGAATCCCACCACTGGTCTGAATATTTTCTGAATGTGCTACATTTACCCACTTATCTGTGATTTGTGACTTTTTAAACTTGTTTTGAAGAACCTATACTAAAACTTGAAATGTGGCACACTTCTGATCACACATTTCAGGAATGAAAGAATCATCCCCTTGTGCAAAGGTATATGTGTCTCTTAAATTGAAGACAGTATTGTCCCCTGAAACTAAATGTCCTTGCCAAAAGATGAGTGTAGTAATAGGTTCTTTCAGCCTGTAACATCTGAAAGGAGGTCTTCTATGAGCTGAGAAGGTAAGAACCTGTTTCTGAAATAAGATTATTACAAAGGATTCAGCACAAGCCCCATTATTCTTCTTAACTAAAGCATCTAATTTAGTGTGTAGGACAATCAGATCAGGGAGCCAAGGAATATGAAGTAGACAGTTGAAGAAATCTTCTTTAAACCTAAGAAATTTTACATGTATATGTGTAAAATGATGGGAGATTTCACTCTTTAAAAAATTAAGTGATTTATTATAGCAAAATGGAGCAAAGGTGAACATATTTTCCCCTTTTTACAATGTTCCCAATAAGAGATATTGCATCATTTGTTTTATATATCTCTAGAACATTCTATTTTAGCAATCCAGATGGAAAATAATTTACAGATGAAAGTTTTGGATTTCAGAGAAGAGGTCTTTTAGCAGAACAGGCTGTAATATTAAGGAAAGTTTTGTTCGTTACTCTCAGATTTTTGGTCAAAAGAGGCAGGCAAGGGCACATTTTACAAAAGAAGTATCAAGCTATGGAGAAAGGGCAAATTTTATAGAAATTGGGCATTTCTGTAATGGTTATAAAAAAATTTTTGAAGCATTCTGGTTCCCGATAAAGAAAGACATTCATTCATTCATTTCATTTCGTCATTTATTCATTCATTTGTTGCTTATTAAATTTCTCTCTCAGCATTCCTCCATGTGGCATAACTAGCATTTCCCCATCACTAATATTTTTCCCTGTGATAAGACCTTAATCAGAGGAAGAGTGATTGATCCAAATCTCCCCAGAGAATTTCCATGTGGAAGGCTTGATCTGGATCATATTACATGAAATCTCACACCTCTAATCATACGAGGGTATGGAAAAATTCCTTAACAGTGAGAACATTTAATTATGGTTTACTTCCAGAAGTTGTGGGTGTTCTATCACTGGAGGCTTTTTGGACAATCATTTGTCTGGAATTGTTTTAGTGTTTCCCACCTGAGCAGGGAGTTGGATTGGTTCTAAGTACTAAACTCCCTTCAACCCAATTATTCCATGTTCTATGTACTCCTTGCATGGATGGACTCCTTGCAAGTAGAGTTCTATACTCCTGGTGTCGGGCTTCAACAATGCTGCCGACGGTATTAAGCCCGACACGTTGATATAGTTGGGGGAGAGCTACCTACCTTGAAGGTCCTGAGTCGATGTTGATGGCAGCTGATGAAGCCAGGCGCAACCGCCTCTCCTCACTTTGGTGCGACTGGCTGGGAAAATGCCTTATCAGCTGTTTGGTGTTTTGCAAAGCTCTAAGCACAACGCTTCCCTCTCTTCTCCTTTACCAGTCGGGAAATACTTTGAGATGTCATTTCGGCTGGTCAGCATTCCACATAGGGGATAGGTTGAAGGACGACACTCGGAGAGGGGGAAGGTGTTATTTGGGGGGATTGAGTGGTAGCGCGTGAGATTACTGTGGATGGATGTTGAGTGTTTTTCTAAGGGTGGATATTAGCTAATTAATGGGGGGGTGAATGGGAAATATAGACAGTGCTGAGAGGCAGAAACTCTCAGCACTGGCTTTACTTGGGCTTTCCGTTTGTTGCTGCTGGTGGAGGAAGCCAAATTAAACACACATTGCTACATCAAGACTATGAGTGAAGTCTTTTATTGAACCAGTTCAGCAACCTCCCATAGGAGCTGACACCTGGTTACTATGACCAGAGGTTTAGTCTTCTAAACCTTTGGATTCGTGCAGGAGTCCATCCTTCTCTCTCACCAGAAAGTGTACTTTGGACTATTCTGTGCATATATTTATGTGGTGCCTCTTTCTGTGGTTTTTTAGCAGTTGATTGGCGTGTTGATGGCCGACTATTAAGTCTTCAGCTGTTGTTTCCTTGTTTTGCCAAGTCCTCAGTTCATAAGTATCTGATAAACTTATGGTAAATCTGCATAACTGACTGGCAAGGGGCCTGTTTTTTAGGCCTCAATCATTTCCCTGGCTATTTTTGTACCTACTCAACCAACAATCTTAGTGCCTGCAAAATTGAATGTATGTCCTTGTACATTGCAATTACTTCAGGTCTCCTCATCTGACTTCTCACTTGTGTTCTCATAATCTGATAGTTCTCTTCCTTCCCAACTATCCCTCTGTCTTGAAACTGCCCATCTACCTCCCAGCGGAACTCTAGATGGCATACAAATAAAATATTAAACATAAAAACTATATCTAAAATTTGAAAATAGGCAATGATGATTAACATTCAATGTTAAAAGCTGAGTAAAAGGATGCTGGGCTTTGATCACATGATCACAACTGTCATATCTCTCTCTCTCTCTCTCTCTCACACACACACACATACACACAAAACATTATTGCAACCATTACTTTATACTGACTTGGTTTGCAGCTCCATTGAATTTTGTGGGTTTTTCTGATCTTTAAAAGCTCATTTCTATTCCATCTTTCAAGTTATATTTGACCACTTCTCTGCTTTCCATTCCATGAACTCATGGAAAATTTATTTTTTATTTTCTTTATTGATTTTTAAAGTACCAACAATCTTCAAACCTGGCTATTGTCTTAATGTTCTCAGCAATTTAAATCCACTTGTGTATTCTGAAATAAGCCTCAGTATACTTACTTCACCATTAAGAATGACAGGCTATTAACCAATTTGCAGTGGCTTTTGTTTAATTAAAGTGATTTTTTCTCAATTAAAAATTAGAATAAAGCCAATAACACATAGATCTTTGTTCTTGACCAAACAAGAAAAGCAATTTATAATCTTATGTACAATGTTTGGTTTTGAAAGAATGGGTGCAATGAAGTATAAACCATATAATAGCCATAATTCAAGGAATATGGCTGAGAGTAAAAGGTGAGCATGACAGCCATGATATATTCCTGGGTGAAGAAAGCTGAGGAAAAAAATTGTTTCTACAACATCTGCTAACTTATAGCTGAGAACAGATGGTCCTATATTTAATGACCTACTGTATCACAATAAAAAACAAAATGTTTAACATTTTGCTGAAATTCAGACTGTAAGATTCAGATTATTCTCCAAAGTACCATAACATGCCTTTTTTATATGTTTCAATATCTTGAAGCACAGCAATAGCAATAGCACTTAGACTTATATACTGCTTTACAGTGCTTTTACAGCCCTCTCCAAGCAGTTTTGCATAGTCAGCATATTGCCTCCAACAGTCTGGTTCCTCATTTTTCCCACCTAAGAAGGATGGAAGGCTGAGTCAAGGATTTGAGCCTGGTGAGAACTGAACTGCCAAACTGCAGCCAGCAGTCAGCAGAAATAGCCTGCATTACTGCATTCTAACCATTGCACCAATATGGCTCTTTCTTAAGTCTACAGTTTGCAATGTGTTTCAACACAAGAGGCAAACATCAAATGGGGAAAAACAAAGACAATGAGTCATAACTGATCAGCCCAAGTTTTATTTGATCAGAAAAAAACCACAAAGGTCACGAGAGACAGAAGGGAGAGGTTAAAATATGTTGTCTTTTCAATATCTAATATTTAGCACGTGGAAAATGTTTTGTGCACAGAGTCATCTGTCAGGCAATCGGGGTGTTTTTTCTGGAGGGGGTCCATTCTTAGGTCTTTTAATGAAATGTATAAAGGATTTTGGAAGAGATGCTGCCTAGGAACAATCAGACAAGAGAGGCCCCAGTCAATAATGTGGAATGAGAAACAAAATATACTCAACTGGCAAATATTATCTTCTTATTTTCTAAATGTATTCATCATGAGATAGCCCAGATAATTTCTTGTTCAAAGTGGTGGGATTCACATTTTTTTACTACTGGTTCTGTGGGTGTGGCTTGGTGGGTGTGGCAGGGGAAGGATATGTAAAAGATGTGCCCCCAGACTCAAGATGTACTGTATAAGAATGGCTTTTGTCTATCCAGTTCTGACATACAATTGACACCCTTAGATCAGTGGTGGGATTCACATTTTTTTACTACCAGTTCTGTGGGTGTGGCTTGGTGGGCGTGGCAGGGGGAGGTTAATGTAAAAATCTCTAGTCAGAAGTGGGATTTGCCAGTTCTCTGAACTACTCAAAATTTCTGCTACCGGTTCTCCAGAACTGGTCAGAACCTGCTGAATACCACCTCTGTTTGGATCCATTGTTCTGACCCTACCCTCACTATTACTTGGAATCAACATGTAATCTCTGCTCCTTCTTTTAAGCATGCATTGTATTTCAGAAAATCTTTTCAGATGTTTTTTTCCAGACGTCCCAGGGAGAGGGTTCAGCTAATGCCCTAACATCTGCTGCTGCGTTCTCCATAGTAGCTTTGGAAATTACTCCTCTGCCATTGTGGACCACTGTGTTTTCACAGGCACCTTCTGGGACTCCAGCTCCATTTTGTCTTCTGTTTCTATCTAAGAATCCACCAAGAGAGGCTCTTTAGCTTTTGACTTTATCCAAAGCTATGTGAATAGTCTTTTTTTTCCTGCTGGGAGTATTTGAGTTTCTGGAGGAAAAATAAAATGCTGAATAGCTCAAAGAATCAAATGTATGAGAACAAAACCAGGTAAATGCAACTTGAAAGGCAAATGGATCATTCCTTTCTTATCTTTTTTTCCATTGGCAATAAAATCATTCATGAACTTATAGAACATTCCTCACCAGTGGTTTGTCTTTTATTTTAGCTCCGCAGAGCAAAATGCATGCATGTTCTGAGGAGCACGACCACCAAATCAAGTATTCACTCTCAGCAATGACTTTTGCATGCTGTCAATCCCTTGAACAACTTGTTGACAGAGAAAGAAAGTCAAGGAGGGTTACTGCTTGTATTCTTTGCTAGCTATTCATGGCCAGCAATTTACTATTACAAAACAAGTTCATCCACATTTAGCACTACATAGAAATGTCAGTAGCGATTAGCAGTGAAAGAAGTGAAGGCAATGCAGTATTATCTAGAAGGAATATAAATGTGCTTCATGAAGCCATAAGGGGTTCCACTTCAAAGTGAAATTCAGGATGATTCCACAGATGAATGATAGGGGCTTGTTATTGACAAACTTTTGACTGACATTGCCAAAACAGCCTATCTAGAGTTTGACAGAGCAGACCACAGTGCCCAGCTCTTGTCATCTGTGAATGAGTTAGGTTTGCTTACTGACATTTGAAAGTGGTTATTGCCACCATGCTGAGCATCCTTATGCTGCATCCATATCAGACAGAAAAAGAGACTGCAGACTCTATTTAAACTAAAGAAAAAATGAACAGCGTTTACCAACAGTTGAAGTGTAGTAATTTTCTTTAAAATATACCTTGACCTTGATCTTGTTATAAGTACTCTTCATTTTGAATATCAAGAAAACTCTATTCCAGATAGAAGGTTAATATTTCTTTCACTACCACTTCTATCATTATCCAGTATCTATACTGAGGAAGTTTTTTTTAAAAAAATCCTGGAAAAGCCCCTGACAACTACTTAAGGCCCTGTCACACTGCCCAACAGATGCAAAACGTTTGTAAAAAGGACACAGCGGACGAGAAAAATGTTCCATCCATTGTTATCCGCTCTCAAAAGGGGCAAAAATTTGCATAACCAGAGCGGATAACACGGAAAGGAACGGATGGGGGGAGGACGCAGAGCGGATGGAAAGTGGATGCAGAGCGGATGCAGCGCGGATACGTAGAGGATGCGTAGAGGATGCGTAGAGGATGCGTAGAGGATGCAGAGCAGATGCAGAGCGGATGCAGAGCGGATGCAGAGCGGATGATGCAGATGCAATTTGCATCCGCTTTCATCCTTTCTCCGTCCGTGCTACTAACGCTGCACCTCCATTCCGCTTCCTCCCTGCGTCCGTTTACCACTTGAACGGATTTGAGTTGCGTGGATGTGCAGCGGATGCCTAGCAGATATAGCAGATGCGTAATGGATGCAGAACGGTCCGCTCAAAAGTTTTGAGCAGCTCAAAACCTTCTGAGCGGATGAAATGTCAATAGACGGATGCTGGACGGATAGAGAGGAAGCAAAACGGAGGCAGTGAGTACAGAACGGAAGCATCGCGTTAACCAACGGATGGCAAGGATTTTTCTCCGTTTTACATCCTCTTTCCATCCGTTGGTGCAGTGTGACAGGGGCTTTAATAAACACAATTATCAGTAGTCAAGTTTGACTGAATGTCATCTTTATCCATAATATGCTGAGTAGGACAGACATAGCATCTCTGATTGTCTTCAGGTGAATGTCCTTCTTTTCTCTGCCAGTGGATCTAGTTAGTAATAAAGAGTCTCAAGTGTTTGTAGGCCTGAGGCAGGAATTCACTGCTTCTTTGGGAAATGTACTTAAAATGAGCGTATCCAACTTTCACAGAGGTCAGCAACTGTAAATAAATAAAATGTGCAGTGGGTTGGTATGGGCAAGAATACTGAATTGGAACTCTGGGAGATTCCACAATTCTGGAAATACAAAATATGATTTTGAGATCCTAAAGCAATGTTTACCAATTTTTTTCCATCATTATCAAAATTATTGATCAGAAAGTTTTTTTTAACCCGATATAGGTAAAACAGTTTAAGATAATTTAAATGTCCCCAGTTGAGTAATGAGCGAGCTCCCGTTAACTTGTCCCAGCTTCTGCCAACTTAGCAGTTCAAACCTAGCAGTTTGAAAGTATGTAAAAATGCAAGTAGAAAAATAGGGATCACTTTGGTGGGAAGGTAACTGTTCTGTACCCCTTCAGTGTTTAATCATGCAGTCAGATGACCACAGAGGCATCTCCGGACAGCGCTGGCTCTTCAGCTTTGTAATGGAGATGAACATCACCCCCTAACAACTAGCCAGAACAACTAGCCAAAAACAACTAGCACGTATGTGTGAAGGGAACCTTTACCTTTACCTTAATTTGAGTAATGGGTTCATGTTTTGTTACCCAAAATCCTTTTTTACCTAATATACCCACATACTGCCCTAAAGTATAATAAAGCTTGCAGTCTGGCATTCTTATTTTAGTATGATTTTCTAATGATAGCATATTTCACTACCCAGTCAGTTGGTAAAATTGCCTCACCACATTTGACTTGGTACACTTGGGATCATGTTCTTGAAATATTGGATATAGTTAATCATACAAGTTCTGCTCTAAATGGCAGAATTTAGAGCATTTAGATTCCTACAGAAGAATGCTCTCTATGTGACAATGTTCTGTCATACTGTGAGCTTGCTTTACCTGCAGATAGATAACAGTCTAAAAAATAAAATTGAGCAGGAAAACTTGAAAAGTAGTAATAATGTCACATCTTAAACATGTCACATGTTAAATATCACTAAATGTTAAGGAGAAGAAAGCAAAGAAAAATATAGTGCTGCTGTTTGAAGCCAGACTCCCTGGTCTGCTGTAATTTCTAGTTCTATGCTGAGTCTGACATTTTAATCCAGTGAATTAATTACTGTGTTTCTCATATAATAAGGCTGGGTCTTATTTTTTTTTTGAGCCCCGAAAAAATGGCTAGGTCGTCTTTTCGGGGGTGACTTAACCCCCTCCTTGCATCTTCGGGCAGGTGGGCGATGACAGCTTGGATGTTGACCTCAGCATTGGTGGGGCACTTCGTATCAGGGTCAACGCAGGCAGCATCATATCTGGGTGTGCAACAAAAGTACTTCCTAACGGCAAGCCCCCCCCCACCATTCCCACCATTTCACATGTTTTAATATAGGCCTTAATTTGGGGGGAGGGGCTTAATTTCATTTCATNATGTTTTAATATAGGCCTTAATTTGGGGGGAGGGGCTTAATTTCATTTCATGCCTATAAAACATGCTGGGACTTCCTATAGGGGGAGGCCGTATTGTTGGAAAAACAGGGTAGTGATTTAACTTCTCAAGCTGAAGTGTGAGTTTGTATCTGGCAGAATTTCTGACCCCTGAAAGGATCCTTGAGGTTAGAAGAAGCAATTCCTTATACCAATTCTTAGAATGACAAATGTCCAAACTATTTTTCATGCACCTCTTTGGAAGTGTCTGAATCAGGCCCTACTAATTCTTAAGCTGAGTAGCATGGTCATCATTTAATAGAAGCTCTTCTATGTGATCTTCACCAGGTAGTGCTGTATTGTTTTGGTATCTTCAAGACTGCTGAGAGATAATCTGTCACTCTCAAAATTACTCTTCACAGAATGCTAAAGGAACTTCTGTCTCTGTCTCCTGCTAGCTAAATCTGAGTTCCTTAAAAAAAAAAAACCCCTGATTGTTCTTTTCCTCAAGGGTCCTTAATTGGAAATAGATCTGGTGCCAACATCCATTTTAAGAAGTTTCACAGCATCAAACAGCAGGCTTTGAAGCTAAAATCCATGACTTAAATTAGATTTCTATTTCTTGTTTTTTTTAACTCTGATTAATAGTATGTCATAATTCTTTTTGCATGTGTGTACTCTAGAACAAAATAATAAGAACTAAGTGCTCTTTAAACTATGAAAACCATTTCATAAAGAAATAAAACAGAATAAAATAATGATTTACTTACTACTCTTAGAAAACCCGTAATCTTCCAATGAGCTGCTTTTAGAGAAATGTTCTTTCAAAGAGCTTATAAGCTCCATGCAGTCATTACAGTTATTTACCAAGTGACTAAAATCATATAATTCATTATATATGCATTTCTCTAAAAACAGTCACTTGAAGTATATTATTTAGTAGCTATTAGTCAATACCCAACTTATTTAATTATCCTATTTTGTGATTTATCCTTTATTCACATATCATTTCAACTTTATATTGCTTATGAAACAATGTATTATCTCAGAAAAATAATTAATCTGTCTCATGAAATGATAATGTTTATTATGCAGCAACTATTTGATTAGTGATGCTACCACCAGTTGCCACAATGGCAGGTGTTCTTTGTTTTCTAAAATCTCATCCCAAAATGAAATGTTTATAAAAATCAAAAGTGTTTGATACTAATTTTGTAACAAACACAGCTACAAACTCAATATATGGCACATGTTCCGGTATTAGGGTGTGCCATCAAATTTCCTGCAAATTGAAACAAATTCACAAATCATCAAGATAGACGGCTTTCCATGATATGCACATTTTTATGCATCTCTTCCAAATATAATTCTTTTTTGCAGTTTACCTGTTACTACAAACCCTTTTGGAGTGCTGTTTTTGAGCCAAATTATAGCAGGATGAATACTACCAATGGCTTCTGGTTTTTTTTAACCTATCCCTACTAATGATTCAGGCCTGCAAGTTTAATTTATGAAGCATCACATTGACTGAATGTACACTAGATGCCCTTCATAGCTGTCATTCACAGATGGGTGAGAGAATTCAGATAGAAGATAACTCCATTATACAGAAGTCATCTATTTAATGCTTAGTTAAGGGGAGTACCTAAAACAGACACACAATGAATCAATGACATGATGAACATTCACTACCAAGTGATCAGTCTTTTCTACACTTGTGTATGTCAGTGAGAAGCAGCAGTTCATGAAGCATGAGGAGGAGAAAATCTTGGGAAAAGAGACTACCACAGACAAGAAAGGAATAAATGATGACTTGTTTAATGGGGAATAGAAGTCATTTACAGAGACGGGAAATGTGCTAATATAATCACCACTAATCAAGATCTTACTTGCAAAGACTATGCCTTGAGGTTTAGGCGGAAGAAAACAGATCTATTGACTCTTTATTGGTGCTGAAAAAGATTTGGGTGGCTTTTCAAATACTTTCCAAGTTTACATCTGCAAATTCAAACTCACAACAACTGGAATACAGGCAGTAGGCTGTTACAATTGAAGAGACCACTGTGTTAGTAGGGATAAAATTGGAAAGGTGTTCAGAATAATATTGAAAGAGAAGCAACATCAAACTAATTATTACATTTTATTACAAGTTATACATTTTTCTATCCATATGAAGAAAAGTCCTCAAAAAATTAAAAACCCATGCGCCTTCTCAGTAATAGCCTTCAGTTTTGTGGCTTTTTCTGTTTCCTGTGCTTAGAAAAATGATGATGATGATGATGATGATGATGATGATGATGATGATGATGATGATGATCTTGATGATGATGATAAAAATTCCTGCATAAGTGGGGATTGTACAGTATCTTGGACCTAAGAAGACAGCTAAAGAAGCATATAAGGCCAGAGAGCCTGCCTATCATGGACTACAATCATAGATTTAAATTAAATAGTGTACATTGTGGATGTTTTCAGTCCACTCATTTAAATGAAACTTGGATACATTTAGTATTGTGTTGCTTAGATGGATATCAACTTGTTTTTTTTTTAAGGAAAGTATTTAGCATTTATGAATTACATATTATGAATTACTTTTATAAAATAGCAAGTCAAGTTTCTATAGTGCAATCATGCATGAGGCAAGTGGACTTTTCAAATGAAATGATATAGACGCTTAAAACTTTTCTTCCACATATTTCTTCTAGAAATTATATTGGAACTAGATTTTTATCATGTAAAGGCCCTGTCACACTGCCCAATAGATGCAAAACATTTGTAAAAAGGACACAGCGGACAAGAAAAATGTTCCATCCATTGTTATCTGCTCTCAACAAGGGGCAAAAAATTGCATAAACAGAGCGGATAACACTGGAAAGGAACAGATTGGTGGGAGGACGCAGAGCAGATGGAAAGCAGATGCGGAACGAAGCCTAGCGGATGGAAGTGGATGGAAGCGGATGGCACATCCGAGGCTTCCGGGGACCTTGCCAAAGCGGCATGCGGAACTGAAACAGCGGATGCAGAGTGGACGCCCGAGTGGATGAAGCAGATGCACAGCGGAAGCCTGCCGGATGAAGCGGATGCAGAGCAGAAGCCTAGCAGATGCACAGCAGAAGCTAGCGGATGCCTAGTGGATGCCTAGCATTCACTGCGCATGCGGGGGGATGTAATTGCGTCAGCCCCACGGATATAAAGGGAAGCAGCTCCCAAGCAGGTCACCATCAGAGGAAAGACCTGCATCCAGACACATCGAGTGCCTTGCCAGCCTGCCCTGCTTGCATGCCTGCCTGCCAGCCTTGCTGCCTGCCGTTCCTGCCAGCCTTCATGCCAGGCTGCCTGCCAGCCTTCGTGCCTGCCTGCCTGCCGGCCTCCCTGCCAGCCTTGCTGTCTGCCAGCCTTGGTGCATGTCTGCAGCCAGCCTTGGTGCCTGCCTTCCTGCCAAGCCCTTCCTGCCAGCCTGCCTACGAGCCTGTGGTCATGCCTGCCTGCCAGCCTCCCTGCCAGCCAGCAACCCCACAACCATGGGGAAGAAGAGAAACTCAGCCATCTGCTGCCAGCCCTGGCAAGAGGCGACAGGGCCACCCTCCCGCCCCCTGGCCCTCACTCTGCTTCTGCTGGGCTCATCTGTAGCACGGGGCTCGCCTTCTGCAGCGGGGCTCTGCGCTTCTGCTTCTGTGAAGGATGCCTGATGAGCTGCTGTCAGGTGGTGGGCTGCTTCTGCTATGCTTACTCTGCTGATGCTCCTTCTGGCGAGTGTGCTTCTTGCTGATGCTGCTTTCTGCAAAGAGCTGATATGCTGCTTGTCTTGGCGATGGTGCTTCTCTGTGCTACGCTGCTGTAGCTTGCTCCTTGTACAAAAATGCTGGTTCCTGCTGGTCCTGCTCGTCCTGCTCATCCTGCTTGTGCTCCTCGTCTTGCTCGTCCTGCTTCGTGCTCCTGTCGTTGATCATCCTGTGGTCCCTTGCTGGTCCGCTTGCTGCTCCTGATTCCTGCTCGTGCTCCTTGTGACTGCTGCGGCTGCTGGTGCTTACTCTGCTGCTGCTGATCCTGGTCCGCTGCTGCTGCTGGTAGGTATGATGATGATGATGATTCCTGCTGGTGCCTGCTGTGCTGCTGCTGATGATGATGATCCTTGCTGGTGCTGCTCTGAGTTACTGGTGTGGAGGGCAGCCCCTACACCTGGAAGCCCCTCTGTGAGGCCCATCTGATCCTGCCAAAGGGATGAAGAGGCATATGGGGAATTGGAGGAGGCAATACTCCATTGAGGAGGAACACGAGGATGAGGTGCTGGATGCTGAGAGGAATGACTATCTATGGTGGAAGGGGACACCGGGTCTAAGGGACACCAAAGGAAGCAGGCTGCTTGGAGAGAGAAGGCGGAGAGTCTGGTACACATCGGATGTGCTCCTCGCTGGTGGAAGCACATGCACACCTGGTACAGGAAGCTGCCACCTCAAGAATCTGGCCAGGCCACGGTTAAGCTGACGGACAGAGAGACCTACTCATGGCCAGGTGCAGCTTCCTGGAGGGTGACATCCACCACCGAGAAAAGCCAGCAGCACCCTCTCACGACCCTCTCTTCCAGCAGCCTGCTGAGAGCCAGTCCTCTTCAGCCGAGAGTCAGCTCCTGTCTCCAGGCAGGTGTCTGTGGAGCATCCCACGGCGGAGAACCGCAGACAGCTGTTTTAACCGTGGGTGGAGCGCGTGGAGGACTCCCTGGTGCAGGGGAAAGGAGACGCACGTCCACCACAGCCTTACCCGCATCCACCCCCAGCTCCACCTCCACAGAAAGGCACAGAGCCAGACAGGAGGGCAGAGCCACACTCCTGCTGGAGATCAGGGACACCATCCAGAGCAGACATAATTCCTCTCTCAGCTGGTCCACACCGCTCCTCATCCTCAACTGCAAGCCCTTCCTCACCTATGTCAACCGACCTAACGGCATGGAGGAACCCCAGTACCAGTGGTGAGGACCGGATCACAAGCTGCTTCCACCACCAGAGACCTGCTCCCACCCAGTGGCAGGTGTGCCTCCCCACCCAGGTGATGTCCCTCCCATTCCAAGCTTTCCATAGGCCCTCACCCATACAGGGCTACGGCTACCAGGAGGTCCAGCAGCATAGGCAGCAGCCCTTCCCAGTCCAGGCACAGAGTCATCAGACGATACCTTGCCACCGGTTCACTGATGCCACCAATGCCACCCACGCAAGATGCCACCATGCCACAGATGCCCACCACGCCAGCCTCACCAGCTAACAGACCAGACAGCCCACTACACTGCTCCTTCCTCCACCCCACAGCAAGCCTGGCCGCAGTACATCTGTCCTCGTACTGGGGCTGACACCCATGGCATGGAGGAAGGAGCTCTCAACTTACAGGGCTGAGCCAGCTGTCTGAGAGTTCCTCAACAGACATCACCTGTTGTCCTCACAGGGCCAGCACCCCAATGAGCGTTCAGACCAGCCTCCAGCACCAGCCACCTCCTCGCACCTGGACCCTTCACCCCTGAGACTGGGCAACCTCCGAGTGACGATAGAGTGCCAGGACTGGTGGCTACCTGTAGTCTTTATTTGGACACTGATTGGGTATTTTTTCTTTTACAGCTTGTTATTAATAAGCTTTATCTTTGCTTCACACACTTGCTTCATTTTTTTTTTCAATAAGTCTTGGTGGAAACTTTTAGAATGGTTTAAGCTTTGCATGCTTGGGGATGGGTTAAGACAGCAGTGGATGGCAGGGTACCTTTGGGTTGGGTAAGGATAGCCTGCTGCGGATGGCAGGGATACCTTTGGGATGGGTAAGACAGCAGTGGGTGTGGGAGGGTACCTTTGGGTGGGTTAAATAGCTGTGGGTAGATAAACCACCAGGCAGATAGTGGGACTGTATGTCCATCCCTCCCAGGTGCCACACCTATGGCCCTTCTTATCATAACAATGTAAGCATTGATGCTACACATGTCATCATAACACACTCTTTATAAATGCCCTGCTCATTGTAGGCCCCCAACATACATGGCCAATTCATCAGTGTGATGAGACGGCTGAAGGAAGCATCCATTAATTCATCTATCATCCTGTTTGCACTCCACGCTCCAGCTGGGGGTTGCACCAGTGTTCAGGAGGTTGCGCTCGCTGCTTTTCCCTTCATGTGGGCTCTGTTGGGGCCTTGCAATCCTCAGTGTCATCAGGTTTTGCCTTGCCTCCATTCCCCGTCCTGTCCCCATTGCCTTGTTGGAGGTCCACGAGCCTGTTCTGCAACTGGCGGGTAGCGGCGCATGAGATTGTGCAGGATGCAGCAAGCTTCCAGATCCTCCTCCGGTCTCTGGGTGATGCTGCTGGTGTGAGGAAGTACTGAACCTGTGCCAGGAGCCCAAGGCGTTCTCCACACGCCTTGCCTGGACAGCCTGTAGTTGAAGGTCCTCTCTTCACGGGTGAGCATCTGGAGGTGGAGGGCTTCGTGAGGTAGGTTGTGAGGAGAAGGCGTCATCCCCACGGATGAAGTAGGCCATTCTTGGTTGTCGTTGGGCAGGGTTTTGGATCTGGGAAGCCCTGATGAGGTTGCATTCCAGCCCTCCTTGAAGATGGACTGGCGTTGGTTACCTGGGCATCTGAACTGAGACGCGTTGCCTGAAGCATCGATGTACATGACTTGTAGTCGCATCGACCATGCGAAAGGCGATGCTGAGAAGCCCTTGTAGTGAAATAAGTGGACCTGACTTCGCTGGTGCTTTGCAGGCCACGTGTTTGCCATCTATGGCTCCAAATGGTGTGGGGAAGTTCCACCTCTGATACCCTCTGTGCAACTTTCTTCCATCCTTCTTCGTGGGAGGGCACTGGAGGAGCTCCTCCAGGTATTCTTCAATGATGGCTGCACCACTTTCTCTGACCACAGTGCTGATGGTGTGTGGCACCCTTCAGCCTCTGCATGCTCCTGTAGGTGGTCCCTGAGGCCAGGTGGCACAAATCAGTTGCCACCTTGAGCCCAGGGTCCGGCTGGGCCGAGATTTGGTGTTTGCTTTGGTCAACTGGGTGTCAGGCCATCCCAAACTTCGTCAACATGGCTGGAGTCATCCTCATGAAGTTCTGGAATGCATGAGGGTCTTCGTTCCTGAGTCCACATCAGCTTTTGTACATCCGTACTCTGCTCTTCTCCCGATCCACCTTCGGACCCAGACCGTTCTTGCCACCTCCTTTTCTTCGCGTAGCTAGAGTTCACAAGCCTGTAGATGGCTTCGCACTGTTGCCGAATGATGGTGGCTACCAAAAAAGTTTGTTATGGATCCATGGTGGACTGACTGGATGCTGTGGCAAGAACAAGAGGCAGATGAAGGCTGCAGAGGTTGCACAGCTGGGCTGCTGGCTGAAAGTGAAGATCACGGTTGAGTTGCTCCCCTTTTTATAGGCTATATAGGTTTTCCACTATTTGTCCCTTTGCATCTTCTAGGCATCTCTAACATCCTTAATATCCAGATAGTTCCCTCTGCGAATGTTTTTCCGTTTTAATGCCTTGTTTGAGAGCTGCATCCGCTTCATCCTTTCTCCGTCCATGCTACTAACGCTGCGCTCCGTTCCGCTTCCTCCCTGCGTCTGTTTACTCTGGAAGGATGCAAGTTGCCGGATGCCGCCGGATGCCTGCGGATATAGCGGATGCGTAACGGATGCCAGAACGGATGGCCCCGTATGCCTAGCGAGTTGCAGACGGACGCGTTGGTACATTTCTGCTCAAAAGTTTGGCAGCTCAAACCTTTTGGAGCGGATGAAATGTTAATAGACGGATTCTGGAGGGTAGAGGAGGAAGCAAAATGGAGGCAGTGAGTACAGAACGGAAGCATCGGCTTAACCAACGGATGGCAAGTGTTTTTCTCTGTTTTACATCCTCTTTCCATCCATTGGTGCAGTGTGACAGGGGCTTAAGATGCCATTCATCTATATCACGTTATTAGCTGTGAATGGGGAAAATTGCTACCATATAGGCAGTGTAATTTTTCTTGCTATGTTTTGCATTAATTTTCCTCTTGATTAAATTGTGTGCAAGTGTTATACTGCACTGGGCAATGAGAAGGTATCAGTTTTGTATAAGTAGTTCATGGAGATTTATAAAAGAGAGCACCGAGATAATTAAATAAGTCTTAAGTGGATTAGCTGGTTAGATCCTAAATCCCCAATATGTTTTTTTTTAAACAAGGACAGCATGCAAATTGATTTCAAAACCAGTAACACAATCTTTGTGGTATTTTATTTTCTGTAACAGATAGTAGGAGTCATTTATAACTCTTTTGAAGGACCAGAATACAAAGTTCTTCAAAGTAGGAGATTTGGTAAAGAGTTGTTAATGTAAAATTAGAAATAGTTTTGGCAATTTTATAAGGCATAGTATTATTTCCCTGCATCCAAAATGAGAACCTCAGAACTTTTCTCTCTTATCTATCTATCATCTACCATCTATCAGTCTGTCATCATTCAATCTATCATTGAATTCTAGGGAATAAATAAATAAATAAATAAATAAATAAATAAATAAATAAATAAATGAATGAATGAATGAATGAATGAATGAATGAATGAATGAATAAATAAATAAATAAATAAATAAATAAATAAATAAATAAATAAATAAATAAATACCTTCTGCCTGTCTGTCATCATTGATTTCTCCCCTGAGATACAGATCATTATCATCATCATAGTTAGAAGGAACATTGAAAGTCTTCTAGTCCAGTCCCCTGCTTAAGTAGGAAACTTTATACCAGTGGTGGCGAACCTTTCGGCATTGAGTGCCAAAATGGGAGTGCACACTTGCACACCGGAAACCAGAAGATCAGATCTCCAGCGTGTGCGGGAGTGCTGGAAACCAGAAACTCAGCACCGGCCACCTGGTCTTCCAGTGTTTAACACGTATGCACGCATGAAGATGAGCTGTCTGGCATGTGCATGTGTGCTAGGGAGTGCTCTTCCAGTTTCCGGTGCTCTCACGTGTGTGAAGACCAGCTGGCCAGTGCGCCTGCATACACTGGAACCCAGAAGAATGGGCGATGGCTCAGCACATGTGCCATAGGTTCGCCATTACAGCTATGTACCATTTCAGACAAATGGATGTCCAGTCGCTTCTTAAAAGATCCAGTAATGGAGCACCCACAACTCCTGAAGGCGAGCTGTTCCGCTGGTTAATTGTTGTCACTGTTAGGAAATGTCTCCTTAGTTCTAGGTTGGATCTCTCCTTGATAAGCTTCCAGCCTGAGTGTTATTATCATAATGTAGCTTTCATGTCATGGTTATAAATTGTGACAATTATAAAATATGTTACAAAATAACCCATTTTTACGTAAAATGATGCCATAATCATCAAGTGAAACAATGGATTGCTGTGCATTGTCTTTGTTGAAAAACAGAACTAAATGGCAGTTTTTAACAAAAACATCATATAATGATTGAGGAAAATCTAAGACCCTTCTCCCCTCAGATACAGTTATAGGGCATTGCATGCCAAAACAACTAGACACAATGATAGTTTTTCCTCCCAAACCATCAGTCTATGAACATCTAACTCCCAAGCACCGTCTTATGTCTAAAGATATTTACCCATGTAGTAGGACTGTACTGCTATTATCCTTTTCATCTTCTCATCAGTCTCATCTTCTTATCTTTTCTTCTGCCTTCTCCTACTAATATCCTTTGATTTATCACATGTTTATATCTTATGATTTATGATTGTATCTTATGGTTTATGATCTATAACATCACTTTGTTGTTAGTATGTACACTGAGAGCTTATGCCCTGGACAATTCCTTGTGTCCAATCACACTTGGCCAATAAAGAACATGCCCATATTCCTACAACATGGTCCACTTGACTCCAAGACACTGCAACCTCGGACCTGAGTCATAAGTACACTGAGAGAGGCCTATCAATTTAAAGCCAGTTGTAAATTAAGGATTACCTGTACTAACGCTTTAATGTTTAATCACACAGGATTAATATAGCACCATCCCAAGTATTGGCCAAATACTCTACTGTAAGTAAAATGCTATAAGTGCAGCCTGCCAGCGTGGAATTGGAAATCGAGATACCTGGTTTGGTCAGTCACCATATTTTGAATCAAATGGGCAAGATGAACATGTTAATTGCATGTTTCTATTTATAATATTGTTAGAATATGTTTTTTCAGGAGAAATTAAGGCCATGTTTAAATAACAGCAAATGGAGGAGGAGGAGGGGAAGGGGAAGGAGAAGGAGGAGGAGGAGAAGGAGAAACTATTGCTGAAAGGAAAGTCTGAAATCCTGATTGAAAGTCTCCTTTCCCCCAATTTAAATACATCAGTCTTCTAACATTATTTAAGCAAGAAGATAAAATAGTTCTGTAGCTGGCATGTTCAGATGATTTAGTTGCCATTCTGCCTTATTATAATATGTCATCCTATACATTCCTTCAAACCTGTCCTTGCTGTTTCAAAGATCCCATGAAGTGTAATATGTATGACCTAATCAGCTGGGAACCAATCTAACATGATATTTCAGAGGCACTATAGAGCTACAGGCATAATTTGCTTCAGAAATGTGGATTATTAACAATTCTAATTTGTGTTAAGCAAGGATGATTCAGAAATACATCTTTGCAAGCAGCCTTCTCTCAAGCAGACATTAAACCCCTGCTTGATATAGAACAGTTTCTCAACTTTAGCAACCTTAAAATGTACATGAACTTCAACTCCCAGACATGCCAGCTGGGATCTGAATTCATTCTGGGATCAGTGATTCATTCTGGGAGCTGAAATCCACACATTTTGAAACTGCTAATGTTGAGAAAGACCAATACTGTTTGAAAAAGACACTAAGTGTGGGAAATTTGCATCACACAGGCATGGAAAGGCTGTGTCCACACAAAATTGTGCTAATGAACCATGGACATTGAACATTACAAGCTTTAATATGCAGCGTACATGGTTCATTACAGCAATTCTATGAAGCCTCCAAATGATGTAGTCATCCTATAGCTCATCAATAATCCATTTAATCCAAAGAAGAAAAAGCCAAACCTCCAAAAGTCTAGTGCTCCTACATACTTTGAGGTCATTGATGGGAGGCAGCTGGAATATCAACTGTTTAAAAACAGAAACATGCCCATTTGGGAATATATTTCATATTTTATTAGCATTTAGTGCAATGCATATTTTATAATACTTATAATATTGATATCAAAATGAAGTGGCAGAATCATGCAACTACAAAACACTAGTCTCTCAGTTTTTTATCAGTGGAATCCAGTATAATTCTAACCAGTATATAATAGGATTGGAGAATGAAACCAGCAATAGTTTTATGCTTACATTACAACAGAATAAAACAGAACAGAACAAACAAAATAACAGAGTTGGAAGGGACCTTGGAGGTCTTCTAGTCCTAACTCTTTGTCCCTCAAATATTGGAACACTGTTATCATGTTACCCCTAGTTCTTCTTTTCACTAGACTAGATATAGCCAATTCCTGAAGCAGTTCTGAACAGAATAGGCAAGATATAATAAATATATAACAATAGGATTCCCTGGATTTTATTGCCCAAATCACTTCCTTGCCTGAAGAGTAAGAAAAACAGATTGGTTATACATAAACTGTAAGAACATCTTGGTTTTGAAGTAACCAGGACCTGAGCAGTTCAGGCACAACCATAAAAGTTCATGAAAATAAGCCAGTCACTATCTCTCCTCCCAAACTATCTCATAGGGTTCAGAGGTGGGATTCAAATTTCTTAACAACAGGTTCTGTGGGTTTGGCATAATTTGTGGGTGTGGCTTGGTGGTCATGTGACTGCTTGGGCATGGCTTGTATGTAAATAGTATAAATATTTATGTAACTATTGATTTTTTTTATTTAAAAAAGAGCAACTTTTACCCCAAAGCAGGCAAAGCAGGCAGGCAGATTGAGTTGCTCACAGAATCACAGATTCACTTAGAGATCTATCTATCTGCAATCAGCTATCTGAGTCTGTCACATAAAATTTGCTTGCAAGCAAACTAACTCGCAACACACCATGTATGTAAATATAGAATTTTTTTATTCAAAAAAGAGCAACTTTTACTCCAAAGCAGGCAGGCAGATTGAGCTGCTCATAGAATCACAGGTTAATTTAGAGACCTTTCTATCTGCAATCGGCTACCTGATTCTGCACTGAAAACCTTCTATCCTAAGGAAGGTTTGGCTCTGTTTTAAGATAAGCTAGAAAGCAAGAAATCCAAGGATTTCCTGCTTTCTAGCTAATCTAAATCTCCTGGCAGAGCAGAACGTCTAATGGTCGGGGGGGGGGAAAATATTGACTTACCAAACCAGGCAAGTTGGATGGCTCGCATGCCAGGTAAGGAGTGAGTGAATGGGGAGGGGAGGGACCAGGCAGTGGAGAGATTTTCTGGTTCTCCGAACTGGGGACAATCATATGTGCAGCATTTGCAAGAAATCATCAGCTGTGCTGCCTGGACAGCTAACAAGTGCTGCGCTCCAGTGCACAGCATTTGAAAGTTCTCTTGTTTCCTACTTTTTCAACCTCAGCTGTGCCGCGTAAAGCAGCTGAGGAGGGAAAAGCAGGGAATAAAAGACAGCCTAGAGGCCAGGCAGGCAGGTAGGCCAAACACCAAACTGGTTCAGTGTCAGCTGCTCTTCGCAGCTACAGGTTCTATACAACTGGGCTGAACTGGTAGCATCCCACCCCTGATAGGGTTGCTATAATGGGGAAAAATAGAGGAGAAGATGCTATGATGGGTAGTTTAAACTGGAGATCTGGGATATAAATCTCACAATGAAACAACAAAATGTTAGTTATATTGCTGCAGTCTTTATTCTTCCATTATGCACTTGTCAATGGTGTAAACAGACATTTAAACTGGTAGATACAATGCAGAGTAAAAGCTGAAGAAGCAGTAATATTAAAGCAGGAAACTGGCTGAAAGCAGAAATGCTGAGTTTGCTTTCCATTCCATCTATGATATATAGCTAATCTTTCTTTAAGCTAAGCTCAGCTATAATTTTCATAGTTCTGTGCTCATAATGCTAAGTTTTATGTGTTTTTACAGCTCAGATTGCTTATTATAATCATAGCTTTCTTTTTTCAGTTGTTATTCATGCATTTATTCATGTTTACACCATTTTATATTCTGTGTTGAATCATCTTTCTTCTATATACACAGTTTTAGTATTAATATATAGTAATTGCTGATATTAGCGATAGCACTGCTAATACTTTAGCTCTCTCTCTCTCTCTCTGTTTTTTTTCTTTTGCTCTATTTTACCATCTAGGATTTAAAAATTACCGGTTGTAAATTTTACAGTTTTATACTACCTGATGCTGGTCTATGATTGAAATAGTTTTGGGGGTTTGATTGAATTAGCCCCAATGTTAAAATGTTGGGCAAATTTCAAGGTATTTTATTTCATCTTATCAGAAAATGTGCAAGATAAAAGAGTGAACCTTCAAACCTGTCATATTACTTGGTTGCCCTGGAGTCTTGTGCTAACAGCAGTTGTAAACATAGATTTTAGAAGATGTTCCATATATATTGTTTCTAGAAAATGAGTGCAGAAAAGTACTGGGAGACATGAAAATACACATTGTTTTGAAAGTTGATACTTTCACTTGTTCAAATCAAATTATACAATCTTTTGGAGCTCTCATCCTGTCAGGATCCAAGCAACACAAAATGAGGTAGTGTTTTCTAGCACTGCTACTTTATACCTTAAGAACTGAACTAAAGTAGGTTATGTTAAGCAGGTGTTTGCATTGATAAAAATCACTCTGTCAAAAATAAAAGCATTTCATTCTGATGATCCTCAAGTATACATGATAGAGCAACTATTTTATTTTGTCTTTCCTTGCATTTGGGGTATCCCTAATTCACTATTTTATGGGCTTTACTCTAGGTATGGAAGCTGAAATTTCAGCTTTATTAACAAAATGCACAGCTCAAGAATGTCAAAATATTCCTTCCTACTATGCAACCTCGTATAAAAATGAAAGTCCTTAAAATAAAGGGGTAGTATCACCCATCTCTATCATATGTCTGTACTTGGCTCAGTATCAACTTATTGGGAAAAATTAATCTGAATATTGTGGTAAAATTGGCATACAATTAAATTACATAACATCCCTCTTGATCATATTAATCCTACAACCTATTTGACTAAATTTGGAAGGGGTGGATGTCCTCATTCTAAAATGTCATTTTCCTAACAATTTTGTCCAATTCTATGCAGAAGAAAAAGCTGAAATGAAATTAGTATTTTATTTAGTATTTATTTATTTAATTAATTAGTATTTTATTTAAGGACTATTTCTGAAATGAGGTTTGAATTTGCCCCAATTAAGACCAATCTGTTCTACTGCCCTTTTGCCAACTCACAGTTCAAACTGAATTTTGTAGTTTCAATTGGTATGAGTATATTAATATGAGGAAGGGAGGGAGATAGTTTAAATGAAAATATATCATAAGACTATTGAAATAAGAATCTAATCATCACCATTTTTCTCCCAATCACTTCAAAATTAAGGAAAATTATCCCATTAATTTTGCAATAAAACCTAGTCAAAAACCCAAGTTGGTGTTATATGATTTTTTAAGAAATAAGCTTGTTGAGAATTACGTTACATGATACCTTGTTAATTTTTGAAAGAGAATTAAGATATTTATGAAAGCTACATATACACAAACATATATATAACATATATAATAAAAAACCTATCAACTCCTATTTTGCTCTGTAAGAGAATTACTGATGCATTTTGCTTCCATTTAATGATCATCCAGATTTTTCCAGTTTTGATTTGGAAGCTTTAATAACAAAAATATTGTATTTCTATATGCTGAAAATGCACAAGTAATTTTGTGGAAGTATACAGGTAAAATTCTGGAATCATCACAATGATAGAAACATAAACAGCAAAATGCTTATTGCAAACTCATAGCAGAATTATGAATATCACCTTTCATATTCTTAGTACTTCAGCCCTGCCAACTCTCACGGTTCTGCCGTATCACGATTTTTTGTCATGTCTCACGGTCTCACGACAAGGCTCCTCAATCTCACGCCAAATTTAAAACGCTTTTTTTTTTTNATTACCATATAGTCATATATACATACAGCACATTTCTTTTTCCTCTGGGCGCCTCCATTTTGCTTTTTCTACCACTGGATATAACATGCTCTGATTGGTTAGTTATTCAAGTGACCGTGAATCTCACTATTTTTTATAGATTTTCCTTTATCAGGGGTTGGCAGGTCTGGTACTTAATAGAATTCAGTTCTTAATTAAGAGGGTTTTGCCCCATTTTACAACATTTCTTGCCACAGATGTTAAATGAATCACTGCAGTTGTTAAGTTTGTACCATGGTTCTTAAGTGAATCTGACTTCCTCATACAGTGAACTTGAATGGGAGCCCTGATCTTCTCTCAAAGATATGCCATATGAAGTTTTCCAAACAAAAACAAAGTTTGTTCTTTTTGGGCTTTATAAATTCTTACAAAACATTTCTTAGATTTATTAAGACCTAACTTTAAAAAAAAAGGTTTATCACCACCCCGGGTTCTCAATGAGTCCATGGACTTGTTTCCCCTGACTGTTTAAAACTTCAATTCAGTTATACTCAAAGTTTTGATGGATAGAAGCAGGGGTGGGATTCTACTGGTTTGCACCTATTTGCAAGAACCTGTTGTTAACTTTCTAAGCAGTTTGAAGAAACTGCAAATTAGAAGAAATCTCCTTTTGTTTTTTCCCACTTTACAGGCCTAGTCCTGCAAGGAAGACATTCCTTACATTCTAGTGTTGTGAAACTGCCTCTCCATTAACCCTTATTACATTCTTGGAAGGACTAGACTTACTTTATCCGGAGCTTTTCTGGGTTTTTTTTTTCTCCTTTGCTGGTACTTTGCTTGTGTCCAGCCTGAAATTGACATATATGTAGGCATTT
>BHFT01052866.1:0-10249 GCA_004320025.1 Laticauda laticaudata | reverse complement strand
CCCACTCTCCCCTCCCCCCGTTTCTTATGACAGCCGAAAGATGCAAAGCGATAGTAGAAGATCTTGAAGGCTGACAGGTAGTTGAATGTTGCTGTTCCCTTGTGTGAGTCTTTCATGATTAGTACTAACCTTCCATGTGCTAACCAGTCTGGTGGGGGCCTGCTGCTAGCAATTGGTTCATCTTTTCTGCTAGGAATTTGAGCACAGCATGTATATCTCAAGACACTGTACTAATAGGTTCAGATCCATCTTTAGCCCATGGAAAATCACTTGGAGATTTTTCAAGTCATTCTGTCTTTAACCAACCTACTTTCTTACTTCCCAATATCTTTCTGGGAACAAAGTGATGGAAAAATATCATGGAAATCACTGTGAGCTCCTAAAACTAGGAGGAAAAAATAACAAATAAAAGTAGATTTCTCAGTGTGCACAATATATATTCCCTGTTTTTTGGCAATGTGCCCATGCTGTATCACTCACTGATCTGAAACCCATGCAACTACCTAAGAAGAAAAGTCATTTAAAAATATTGGAAATTATTAAAAATAGAGATATAGCTCTCAGAAATGACTATTAGTTGTTAAGAGATTGAAAAATATAATCAGTCTTAAAGACTTGACTTGAATACGTGAAAATGGTTATAATCAAAATTCATTTCTCCTGTAATAACCTGGACGAGAGAGAATCCAGAATAAAAGGAAGCCTACCTCCAGACTTCTGCAATTCAGTTGGGAACAGGGGGGAGAATATAGTGCGAACATAGTGATAAATATTTATAATCAATTTATAAAATAGCCTTGCAGTTTAAATTATGTCCTCTTTATAATAAATAAGTGTAAATTAAGTAATAATATTTTTCAGTTTGTATAGAGCTCTTGCTGTAAATTATCACAAATGTCATAAAAAGAAACCAGTAATATGAAATATTTTTTTCTTTCATGGGAAATGAGCACTGCATACATATTAAAAATGTGTTTGACAATCAAAAATAGTTTGGGGAATCCCAGTACTATCAAAAGATTATAAATTGGACAATGGGGAAAAAGCTCAACCTGACCTGGTTAAAACCTTCCCCTTACATGGATGGATATCTTTTTCTTGGATTAGATTGCTCCCCAATGTTTGCCACAATACCAAGCAGAGCAGCTGGGAAGAAAGATGGGGAAATTGACAGAAAGCAGTGGGCAGTGAAGGATTAACTGGGCACCCCATCTGCCTTTCTGGGCAAGTATTTCACAACACAGTATCCTCATGATAGTCAGCTCAGTGTTATGCTATTTATCTGAATTAATCTTAATTAATTAATTAAGAGAATTAATCTCGCCAAAGACTATTCATGATATCTCTGAATCTTTGATTTTAATAGATAAATTGCTCTTTAACCACTACTGACTCAAAATTCTGAATTTTTTCATTGACTTCAGAGGCAGATTTCCCATGTTTTAATGAATATATTTCTGTGTCATGTTGTTATTTTTGTTGTATTAATACTGAGGCAAAGATCCACGTTTCATTTGTATCCTGCCTAGCTGAGGATACTTTTATTTTGGAATGGCAGATAATGCTGGTGGGATGCAAAAGGACTGACTAAGGGAATCTTAGATCTTTTAAAAAACCAATTATGTGTTGGCAGGAATTTTATTTTAGCCCCTTGCTCTCAGAACAACAGTTATTCCTCAGCACATTCCCTGATTGCTCTCTGTACTGGCAGAAAGCAATAATATACTTCTTTGATATCAGTGCAATCAATCTGTCTGAAATCACAGTTTGCTTGGAATCAACCAAAGGTCCCTGAGCCACTAAGCACACAGAAACAGCTAAGTGACTGATTTTGCAAAACTAAGTGAGGTCAAACCTGGAAAGCAGTTGCACAGGAAATCTCTGGAGAATATCAAGCTAAACTAAGATGAAAAATATCTTCCCTGAAGAAAGGAAGGGCCAACAGCTTTTGTACTGCTGGCAGGAAAATTATACAGAAGAATTAATGAAGACTTCAGAAACAAGGGATGAATCAGGGTACTCTTTAGCTGACTGGTGAAGAGATCTCTTTAAATCTCTCCATGTGAGCCTGTTTTTGCTTTTGGTTTTTGGTGAAGAGATCTCTTTAAATTACTGCAAAGAATCAAAGAAACTAGTTACCACTGAGTGAAAACTTGGGTTTAAAGTGTCCCACACATTAGGACTAAATCAAAATCTCATCGGTTCCTGATGATCCAGACAATGAAGAAAACTCCTGAGATGTCAGGCAAGTGTTGGACTTTACATGCACAAGCCAGAGCCCCAGTTCTTACAGGATCCCCCTCTTCCCCAAGGAAAAATATGAACTGATGTCTTAACTCCAGAAAACAGACACTGACAAATAATATAATTATTATTTATTCCTTTTTGATAGCAAATTGTTCTGCATAATTGTAGCTTATAGATGGAAAAAGTCTTCCAATTTCTAGGTCTATTTAGCTCAGTAGGACATTGAACACAAATTTGTTATCATATCATCCCATTCCAAGTAGAAATGGGAACAGTGGATTTAGGACTGAAGCTCATACTCTTAGTAAATGCCTTTAAAATTGTTTTAATTATCTGTGTTCTACATCAGCAGTATTTTGAATGGCTGACAATTGAAAAGACAGTGGAAAAAGTTAAAGGCAAAGAGCTCCTTTTAAGCATTAATATTTTCCCAATATTCTAATGGATGTCAAACTGTTTCTTCTTATGTTTTCCATTCTTTGAATAAAACAGTGAGGACCAAATTTTCTAACATTTTATTATCAACAAAATGAATTCCCCAGCTCAAGGGGAATTCTTTATATGGAATTTTACAATTCAAAATCACTGCATTTTTCAACAATTCCAAATTAACTTCAGATAAATTTGATTGTTTAGAATGGATGCCTGAATTTATGGTCTCACAGTAATAGGAAGGGACATTTATATTAAAATTTTAGAGTTATAGACCACTGCAAAGTTTGAGAACCCATTTTTTTCATTATTGAAAGAATCCATTATTTTGTCCATTTACATGACAGTGACATAGTAAAAAATATCTTTTTTCTTCACTTAATTTTCAGATTTTTATATCCCTAACACAGGAACCTATAACTCTTCCTACACCAGAAGTAAAGCTGGACAAATCTGGAGGTTCTTGTCTAGTAGCTTCTGTATTCTTGAGAAGGGAAATTAGCTTTGAGCTTATCTCTCTTCCCCTTCTCCTTTAGAATTCTCTGTGTCCAGCCTCCTCTCACTTCTTTTCTTTTTCTTAAGAGATGTGCATGCTTTTAAGGCACAGATGGGATGCTACCGGTTCTGGCCGGTAGAATTGGTAGCTCTGAAGAGCAACAAACACCGAACCAGTTCGGTGTTTGCTGCTTTTTGGCCCACCTGCCCGCCTGGGCTCTTACCTCTCCTTTATTTCCTGCTTTTTCAACCTCAGCTGCTTTGCGTGGCACAGCTGAGGTTGAAAAAGCAGGAAAAAAGTAGCTTTTCAAACTCTGTGCACCTGTGCACAGCCCTTTTTCAGCTGTCCAGGTGGCCCAACTGGTAGTAACACTGGTTGAATCCCACCCCTTTCTTAAAGTCCTATACTTGTAACCACTTGTGAAGGTTCTCTATTTTCCAAGGACTGTGCACATCACAGAATAATAGATTTGTACACAATACTTCATAGCCTTCCCCAACAACAAGCTATTGCTCTCCATTCTATTAGGAATTGCAAAATGATGTCCAAATAAAACCCTAAAAGTCTGTAAAGTGACATAGAACCTTTTTCTTCTACAAAAGTTCTTACTTGTTGGGATAAGGTGCTGCCTCAGTGTGGTTATTCCTTTCCTAGCTTCAAGCAGGAATCCCATAATTGCTTGTGGTCCTAGCAATCCTCTTGCAGACTTGTAACCTTCACTTTCCCATCTGTTTTTTCCCTCACATCTATACAGTTTGCCCTAGCATTTGCTTTTTGTAAGCTAAGGGTCTGGATGGGATGAGGCTACCTCTGAACTTTAGTATCCTTGAAATGCAGCATGTAGCTCAATGCAGCTGGAAGGCTGGACACTTATGAGTACATTTGCGAGTGAGCTAATGAGCAAATGAATGAATGCATGAGCCCATCTCACAGGGTTCCAGGTTATAAACTTTTACAGCCTATCAAATAAGAGCAGTGCTTAAGAAAATGGAGTGGGAACGGTTTCTGCTGGCTGTAACTGCTTTTCCCAAGCACAGACAACAATACCAGTTTCATTTCATCACAGGACCATATATATATTTCAAGGACACTCTGTGTGTGTGTGTGTGTGTGTGTGTGTGTGTGTGTGTGTGCAGTTTGAGTCCTTTCCCATGTAAGAATTGAGAGCATCTTGGCGACATTGTCGATGAGATCCCACTCACTATCTTCAGGCTGGTGCTTTCGCCTTTGTGCTTGTGCGAGCAAAGTGTGATCTGAGCTGCCATCTCTATAAATACTGGTGGGGAGGTTGGCTGTGTTTGTCATTTTTTGATTGGTTGGTGGAGTTGATGTTTGCACATTGGCTGACTTTTTCGTAAAAACATGTGTGCTGAGGTATTGGCTGTGTCTCTCAGCCTCCTGTGTTGTAATGACCTGGGTAATGGGCTGTGTGATGACCTTCTGAGTTCTATTGTTTTGACATCCTGGGTCTTGTGCTTGTAATCTCCCTGGGTCGTTAGCTGTGTTGTAACATCCTGAGGTTTTGTGTGTAGCCTCCTGAGTTCCGTGATGTGGTATCTTGAGCAGGTGGCTGTGATGGAATATTCTGGGTTTTGGTTTGGCTCCGAGTTTGAGACCTGGTTATGTGTTCATGGCGTGTGTCCGTCTTGCTTGGTTTGGGGGTCAGGTGTGGCAGCTGTATTGCAGCCATGATCTGGTTTATAGACGGTGGTTGCCTTTCATCTATGGGGTGAGTTTGGTTTGATCTAGTGGAGGGAGATTGGTGGTGACATCATGTATTGTTTGGGGTCCAGTGTTGTTTTCGTGGCTGGGACAAAATTCTCCACAAGCATATCAGGACAGCCTTCAGCACTGACCAAAAAAATAGCCAACATCCTAAGAAACCCCGAAGACAAGATCCAGCTAGAAAAACCAAGGAGTTTATGGAAATACCATGCAACAATTGCCCAGCCACATACATTGGACAAACCAACAGGAGAATAAATGCATGCATTGCAGAACATAAGAACGCAGTCAGAAAAGAAGAAAATACTTCCTCCCTTTTCCATATATATACATACATACATACATACATACATACATACATACATACATACATTACCTTGAATCGAGGTAGGGAAATGGTTTATAGGACTCACTAAATAGCAAAACCTATTATTACAGAGCTCATTATAGGGAACTTCAAGCTTAAGTCAACAGTTTCCTATCAATAATAAATATTCTTGGATATTATTACATTTAACGTGGATTGCAAAAACACCAGTATATGACATGTGGATGTACAACCTCCAGTCATCAGGACATGCTCCAGAAGAATATGCCACTGCTGCAGAGCTATGCATTTTGGCTCAGAGGCTGCTGATATGATCAATAACATTATGCAGCAGATAGAATCAAGTCAAGAATCACTCACCCTATCCAGGGCTAAGTGAGAAATAGATGGAATAGGAAAAAAAAGATTTTAAAACAATATTGCAAAGAAAATTTGATTCACAGTTGCTATTAGAAAAGAAATCTGCTCTGAAGAGATAAAAGTGAAGATGCATCTATCAAAGCAAGATTGTTGAGGCAAGAACTGCAGTAATTCAAGAAACAATTAGCTGTCACCCGAAGGGAAAGCAGACTGTGAAAAGTAGTTAGCCAATGATATCATCTTTATATTATGAATGGCTTCAGAGGAGAATTCTCACTTCCAGGGACAAAAAATGATACTGAAACCTGAAGAAGTTGTCTAATCACTGGCTATTTACAGTTGTCAGAATCAACTTGTTTTAATTTTAAATCCTGTCTGTTTCATTCAATCTGCCATAATCAATGGCTGGGTTCACTTATTATATTAAGGTATTAGAATATAAGAACAGCCCTGCTGGATCAGTGAAAGTCTATCCCAGTTTGGTTTTTTGGTTGTTTAGTAACTATGTAGATGCCTCTCGGGTGCTTGTGTTGCAGGAAACAGAGACATATTTCTCATAAAGTTATTTCCCTGCAATTATCTGGAGACACACCACCCCCGGCCCAGAGACAACAATCTAGAAGCCCATAATAGACTTGTCCAGCATGAATTTATCCAATTCTTCTTTAAAGTCATCTAAGATGGTGTCCAGCACCACATTTTGGACAGGTTAATTATGTGCTATGTGAACAAGAGCTTGCTTTATCTGCCCTAAATCTTCTTTCAGTCAGTTTGACTGGATGACTGCTAGTCTTAATGTTTGAGAAGGGAACTTCTTCCTGTCTATCTTTTCCATGTTTTGTGAATGATTTCATCCGCCTCATTCATGTCTTTTCTCACACAACTTTTTTTTCAAGTTAAAAAGCAATTTAACTAATTGTTAAATAATTGTAGCTAATTTCTTCCCAGGAAAATTGTCAAACTCCCCTAATAATGTTAGTTTTCCTCAGCAGCATTTTTTCCACCTATCTTTTTTTCCTTTTTCAAGCATAGTGACCTGAAATATAGACAGTTCTTCAGTTACAGACATACTGTATTGTAGACTTGTTTAAGGATATTATAGTGGTAGCATTGTCCATCCCTCTTAACTGAGATCTTTTGAATCAATCACAATGCTCTAATTCATACATACTTGAGCCCTGTTTTTCAATGTTGTATAGGTCAGGGTATCTTTATTTCAATTCACCAAAATGAAGCAAAGCACATTACTAATTTAGTAAATCTAGCTGTTGCACTATTAAACATTCTTAAAAACCATAGTGGTTGTGTTTAGATGTAACACTATGTAGGAACATCCCAGAGGAAGCTTTATGACGCATTCTGTGCTACTATTTATCCAGATTGAGAATTCTTTTTGGTATTAATTATCACTTAATTAATCTCAGGATTCTACATTTTTATTGTAATGGTTTCTCTGTTAATATTAATACAACATTCTTGGCTTGAATGAAAAACTCTTGGACAGCAAGATGGGTGGCATATGAATTTAGTAAATAATAAATAGTTATTAATTGAAACATTTTTGTTTATTTTCAAGAAAAAATAGTAAATTTTTAATAACTTTAAAATTAACTAAAGAAAAAAGAAAATGGTAGAATCTAAGGTTTATGCAAATAAAACTAAACAATTGCCCCACATTTTGAGATAAATAAGCTGTATTTTAAAATATTGGTTTGGTTTATATTCTGAAAATTAACATGTTCAAGGTTAGTAAACAATAAGCATGATATTAGAATATTGGCATCAGTTTATGAATCAATTATTTTGATGAATGAGACAAATTATCATCTTATTCATCCATCTATTTCAAAGAAGGAAATGAATTCATTGGGTGTTTGTTATCTATTTTGGTTTTGGTTTTTTGTTATTGTTCACTTGTTGTTTTATTTATAGAACACTCAAAGTCTCTAAACTGAGCAATGTTCAAGGTCTCTAATTTGGCCTAGTAGATATGCAGGGAGACCAAACTCAAAACAGGCAACTGATACTCCTTTTAACAAATAAATATAAGCAGCTGGCACAAAGCCAATCAGATTTTTAACTTTTAGTTCTGCATGCTGCTGTTGATTTTTTTTTTAAATTGTAGATCCTGATTAACTTTTGCATATCCTTCAGATGATATGTATATTCCAACCTGTCTGTTTGCAGTTTCTGCTTCTAAGCCATCAAAGCATAACCCTAACCCTAACCTTAAAAGTGTTTAACCCTGTGAATTTGCTTGCTAATTACTGTATGCATTTTATACAAAATATTTTCTTTTGCTTATGTTTTTTGTAAAAGACTATCATAGCATTGCTATATTATTAACTTGCTAAATATTTCATTTTTATTATGGTTTATTATTTTTATCCCACCTATTCTCTCATCTTCATGGTTGAGCAGCGTCTTTTACTCATGTCTTTTTTATTTTACTCATGTCTTTTACAGCTACATCGCACTGGAGCCATGGTCTACTAGCTATATCTCAATAACTTAGTATGTTTTGGCATGTTATCCTAGTTGCTTTTTAGTCAAAAGGTGAATCAAAATTAAATATTATGCAGCACTTAATAAAATATGCATCTTCTTGTGCTTTTGGGATATTTTTATTATGCAGTACTTAATAAATAAAATATGCATCTTCTTATGCTTTCAGGATATTTTTTCTCACTAAAATAAGAATCATCCCCAAAGGAGCTTTCTCAGGATTTGAAGAAGTGGAAAAAATGTATGTATTTTGAAATATTCTCACTATGTCTAGTTTATATATCTTCATACCCTGGTCCCTTGGATGTCTTCTCTTCCCTGACCCACAATGTTTTAATTGAACCAGCCTAGAGCAACTTCATGCCTTCTAGATATGTTCAACATCAGTTCCTATTATTACCAGCCAATATACGGAGCAGACACTTATAAGAGTGGCAATCCAATTATAAGAGCCATCAAATTGGTACAGATTGAATTAAACTGGAATACTGAGGGGGATTTAGTGAATGATTTGCAGAGAGCAAAACAGAAGTAGCCTTCCAAAGCAGTGTTATCTAGCAACTTGATAGAGATAGAGATGGAAAGGATAGAGATTTACATGCACACACATATGGGGTTATATTATAACTCAGTTGAGCACCAAAACCAATGACATAATAGACATTTGCAATGTTAGTTCAAGACTAAGGAGCAGCATCCATCAGGAGTCAGGATCCTATATAAGGCTTGTGGGTACAGTAGTATCACAACATTGTGCCTGCCATGTGGTAGATTTGCACACCCTTACTTTTTTGTTCAGAAAGGGCTTCTGAATTGAGCTTCAAATCTCTGCCCCAAAATTCTGTCTTGATAGCACCAAGAACAATAGCAATTGTTCTTGGTGCTGAGGACAATCAACTACCCTGCCCTTTATAAAATATGTGTCATCAGTAGAGGACACAAAGGTGCTTTTTCAAAAAGCAACTGGAGTTTCTTGTTTTTCTTTGAAGATGTTTCGCTTCTCATCCAGTAAGCTTCTTCAGCTCTGACTGGATGGTAAGCCACTTGAACAGCCCTCTTTCAACAGAGGAAAAGTGATACAACATAATCTACTTCCAGTCTACAATACAGTCCTTTCAGGAGTTCCAAGAAGGCTCCATACCCATTTCACTACTCAGGTGACCTTGAGGACACAGATAAACCTCCAAGTGGCCTCAAATAATTTTATAAAAGAATGCAAATGACCAGCTGTCTGCAAAGAATATAAATCTTTCCATTTCCCAAGATCCAGTCAGAGCTGAAGAAGCTTCTTAAAAAAAAAAAACAATTTTATTTTAGTTTTCACAAAACACGCAAAAAAAATAAAACATCTTTTTTTAGTGAACAGCTTAAGCCCATGTCAAACTGAACCAACGGATCGAAAGAGGATGTAAAACGGAGAGAAATACTTGCCATCAGTTGGTTAATGCGATGCTTCCCTTCTGTACTCACTGTGTCCGTTTTTCATACTCTCTATCCGTCCAGCATCTGTCTATTGACATTTCATCCAATCAAAAAGTTTTGAGCTGCACAAAACTTTTTGAGCGGAAAATGTATCCAACACGTCCGTTCTGTATCCGCAACGCATAAGGGGAAGATCCGTTCTACATCCATCGTCATCCGTTATGCATCCACTATATCCGCTAGGCATCTGCTGCGCATCCGCGCAACTCACATCTGCTCCAGCGGAAAACGGCACAGGGAGGAAGCCGAAAATGGACGGCGGGCACGGAACAACAAAGCATTAGTAGCATGGAACGAAGAAAAGGATGAAAGCGGATGCAAGCTCCATAAAAAGAAAACATTAAATGGAAAAAACGTTTGCAGAGCGGGGACCCTAATCATCGGATATTTTATGGATGTCTGCAGGAAATGTCTAGAGATGCAAAAGGACACTCTAGTGGAAAACCTATATTTCCATAAAAAAGGGGAGGAACTCACCTAGGATCTCACTCTTGCAGTCCAGCCGCAGGCCCTGCAGTCAAGACCTCTTCAGACGCTTGCTCATTGCTCTTGTTCTCTTCACAGCATCCAGTCAACTCCAACCATGGATCATCAACACACTCACTTTTTGGTAACCACTCATTGTTACTGCAACAGTGCGAGCCATCTACAGGCCTTTCACCTGTTCAAACTGT
>BHFT01052865.1:0-45523 GCA_004320025.1 Laticauda laticaudata | reverse complement strand
GACACACTTTCTTTCCAGCTTTCTTCCGTTCCAGAGCTGTCCCAGCTTCAGCAGCTTTAATGGCTGCCTCTCCACCGTGGGGAAAAAAGGGCTTTTCCTGGATTTACCAGGGACTTTTTGATGCCCCTGGGATGTACAGGATGTGCCCTCCTCTGTCACCATCTCTACTGGATGGTTTAGTCCATTGGGACCGTCCTGCAATGGAGATATCAACAGCGATCTTAGATCTTAAAGATTGCATGCTGTACTGCTGCAACACTAGCTCTGCCCTCTCACATTATTTTCCTTTAATGGTTACAGAAATCAACCTGCCTTTTGACAAAAGACAAAATGAAAAATGTGATGAATTTGATATACATTGAAAGTAAATATACAGAAGTTAGGATAGGAACCACAATAAATTGTGGTTCTAATTCCATCTTGTAATATTTATCCAAAGAGACTGTTCCAATTTGTGTTAAGTGTCAAGTAGGTGAATCTTGAGCTCTAGTTTTAGTACTGTATTTTAGTAATGTACTTGAGAAAGTCATTGCAATTAATGCAAAAGGCAGTTTCTTTAAGGAGTAATGCTCTTGTAAACATCTAGGACTTTCTGGTTCTGCCCCTATGGTAAATTTTATGGGAAGGTTTCCATTTTTAATTCAAGAAGCTTTGGTTTAGTGAAGACTAACATGAATTGCTTCTCAGATCTAAAATTATTTCACAGATCTCTAAAGGAAATTTAGTAGCAACTTGGATTCACATTTTGGTAACATGATCTGCAGAAAATACCATTGTGAATGTAATATGTCCAGAGGATAAGTTTTAAAAAAAAATAATATGGTGGCTGATATGATGAGGTCAAACCTTCATTTTTATGTGCATTGCACATGTAGATATATGAACAAACACAGTAGAAATCCCATTAATTTGGGATCAGTATTGCAAGAAATGTCTTTTTTCAATCTTCTTTCCCAACATTCATTGTGTGTTTGTGTGTGTGTGTGTGTGTGTGTGTGTAATTTTTAAATTATTTTTAAATATACATCAATATCAGTACATGAAATATGTCACATCTGGGTATTGTTCATTTTGATACAATAATAACATTAATAATATTTGTTCCATTAGTCAAATTTATGTAATCCTAGTGTTAATACACATGTTTTTATTGAGATAGTTATTCAGTTTCAATGTGTCAAAATATTGTCCAGTAACAATGTTATTTGATAGTAATGCCATCTTTCAACTTCTAATATTTTCATCTCATTATTGCTTTTAATCTATTATATATAATGTGTATATATGTGTATATATATGTGTTATATGTGTTATATACCCCTGTTGTGGTTCACCAGCAGCCTGTGCAGACATCAGCAGAATCAGACAGTGGGGGGAAAAGGGGATCAGTCCGGGAGTCTGGAGAGGACTTGGATGAGGATTCTGCATCTGATGCAGAGATGGGGCTTTGGACCATCTGGTAGTGGGGTGCTTCCTCTGGAGCCTTTGCAGTCTGGAAGCAGCGAAGCAGAGGACCCAGGGGAGCCTGTTCCCAGTCCATGTGTGTGCAGAGCTGCTAGAAGGCAAAAGCAGTTGAAACAAAAGGGGCAACTCAGAAGTAAGGCTGGGAGGTGATTGTCCCTCCCATAAGGTATAAAGAACAGGCAAAGATGATGAAACCTTTGCAGGTAGCAAAGTCGTTTGTTTGGTTCAATATCATTCTTGAAGTTCTTTGTACTTTGGTTGGTTTTTTGTCTAGTTCAGTGGACATTTCTGTTATTGGCAGCACTTCACAGATAAGAAAGGTGGATGCTTATCTGGAGGAACTGTTTGAGAATTCATTACTGGCTGGGAATGAAAATAATTCCCAGCATTGGAATAAAACCAGACTTGTTTTTAAAAGAAGTGTGTGTGTAATTACAGTCTCAGAAGCCTTGGTCAGAACACCCCCTATTTGTTATTTCTACCACTATTCTAGCTAATAATCAGGCTACCATTACAAATCCCAGTGTTAATACACATGTTTGTATTAAGATATAATCCTTCATAATTTAATTGTTCAATATTTAAATGCACCATTTTAATGTCAATCACCATATTATTTAAACATACATAATAATACCATCTTTCAACCTCTAATCTTTCCATTTAGATATTGTTTTTATTCCTTTATATAAAAATGTGTTTTTATATAAATTCTTATTTCTACCTCTATTCTAGTTTTTAAATCAGGCCAGCCTTATATTAAAATACATTTCCTTTCTATCCATCATCTATTGTTCATTTTAATAGTTCAATTCTTATTCATTTTTTAGCTTGCCTCCCATACTTGTCTTTATCTACATCTATATCTTTACAATTTAGTCTAAATATTTCTCCCATCTCTATCTTTCCACGGTGCCAGGCCTCGAGAGTGTCTGTCCAACCCCTATCTCCCTTTCAAAAGCATCTTCCTGCTTATCCGATTCCATTTTGAAATCTCTTAAAATACTTTCCCTTTGATTTATTTCATCAGTCATTATTATCTTTATTGTCTCCTCCTTCTTGTCTTTTTGCTCTATTTTTTGATTTGACTGTTCTATCTTTTCCTCCATTCTTTCTGTTGTCTCTTCTCTTTCTTGGACATTTTGATCTTTATTCATTGTCACTTAGAGAATATTTTCTCTTTTCCCATCTATGCCTTGCATAGGTTCTTTATCTCCCTGTGATTCTTTGTCACAATGTCATTAATGCTTTGGAACATCAATGCCATTTTTTTAAAAAAATTCCACTTATTTCTCCCCAATGGAGCATTTTGTCTTATTTTAGTAAGTCCCGCCCTTGCTCAATATTCCAAAAATAATCTATTAATATATATTCAATATATTCAATATATAATGTTGCTCCTTAGAAAGATCATAGTTCTTTATATTCCAGGATTATTCAATCAGTTCCATTTAGATAGTCCAGAAAGCTTTCCAAATATCTCCTTCAGTCCATTCTCTAAGTTTAATCATATATCTTAACATTCAAAAGTCACTTTACTTAGGTATCTTCCTTGTTCTCATAACTGTGTCTCTGGTAATGATAAAGCAGTTCATTATAGGCTGACAGTAGGTATCATTGTAGTCCTCTTGATAAATGTTGTTAATTTCCCTTGTCAGAAATTTTGCCAGGAATATGGTATATTCTCCATTCATCAGTAGGTGGTACCCTCAGCTTGGGTTTCAGCATTGTCTCAAATCTGAAAGGAATTAATCCAATTTTAATTCAATTTATGGAAGCAAAGTCAGTTATTTAAGTAGATAGTTCCAGCATTTTAAAATGCCTTTCCAAAACAGTGCCTACCCAATTTACCTGATTCAGTTCTCTATGTTTGTTTGTTTTTTAAACTTTTCTCCCCTTAGTTCCTTTCTTTCAAATCTTGGATTTTTCTCTATGTAATTGTTCACCACTTTAATAAGTAGTTCTAAGAGCCTCTTTTCCTAGATTTTCTTTTTTTTTCCTTTTAAGGTTAGATTCTAGGTTAAAAAAAAAAAGGGAATAGTCTTATCCAGTTCCAGTCACTATTCATCTACACCACTCCTGCACTTTCTTTGTTTCCTTGGCTGACTCCAGTTTCATGGCAGCCATGATGGCTGCCTCTTCTCCTTGTTGTGGATGAGAGGGAAGAAGCCCAGGGTCAAGTGAAAGAGTTGTGGCTCTCCACAACCTGCAAAGCACCCCTCTTTTCTTCAGCCACATCTACAAGGTGGCTATAGCTCTTTGTGGAGCCCTCCAACAAAGAGAAAGCACAGGAGTGCAGAGACCCATTCCTTGCATCTGATTTCACTGCAATGTCAGCCAGAAGTCCTATTTCACAACATTCATTGAATAGTCTTCAGGCCGGGTGTTTCCAGGATTATCTGAATATGTCATGAACCCCCAACTTGGAAAATCTAGAAGCTGTAGACTTTCTAGCTTTGGTGTATTCTGAGGTCCAGCCTGGATCCACTGTGTCAGGCTGAAAAATATTCTGCACAGCAAACTTTCCAGGACTCCTGTGTCTGAATGGGGCATTCACAGCAATGTTCATCCCCTCCATTCAAACATTTGACATGAGATTTCAGGCTGAATATCTTTGGCATATATTACCAGATTCCTTGTAACATTCACAAAAACATCTTCAAAGACACTTGGTGTGCACTGAGTAACATCTGGTAGGTAACTCAGGCATTGGTAGCCCCACAGTGTTCAGTGCAACTGTTTGACCTTGGTCATTTGGCCTCTGTCATCCTTTTCCTATGTCATGTGAAAGAACACTGGACATGACTCTCAAACATGATGAAGGGAAATAACATGGTGTCTTCATTTTGAGAAGAAAGATGCATTGTTCCACTAAGCAACTTCAAGGATGTGTTTCACTTGAATCTTTTTCAAAATGAAAATCCTGTTGACATTTTGCACAGTCTGTCAGACTCCAAAAACCTAAAAAGACACACTTAGAGATACTTCTAAGCAGTTTATTTTACTGATCCTTGCCTATGGAGAGAAATCTTATAAAATTAATGCACAGCACCTGTGCCATTGAACATATACTCTGAGAACTTCTTGGGAGAAATTGTTTTAAGACCTTCCCTCACCTCACAAATCTAAATTTTCCTGCGTCTTGCTTGTCCAGAATACATCCCCTCCCACCTGGGAATCCAGACCACATTCCACAACATATCACTGGTAGAAATCTTAATAGGGAATTCTCAACATCATTATATTAAAATCAGAAAATCCTATGTTTTAAATCCTATGATAAGTCATAAGACTTGCAATAAAACTATTGCAAAGCTGATTCTATATGAGTGTTATGATCAGAAATCAGGCTGAAAATCGATGACTGAAATCTCACAATAGACCAGATTAAAAATGAGAATGATGAGCTTCCAATTCAGTATGGTTGTCCAAACCCAGCCAGTTGATTAGCTCATAATTTAGTGAATCCAGAAAATAGGTCATGATTAAGCTAATTTATCCATGGATAATACATATTACAAAGTCAACATTTACATCAGTTGTATAGATATTAGTAGAATTTACTAGAATTGCAAATCTTTGACTATACAAAAGAAAAACATCACAAGTTCTGACTTTTGAAAATGTACATGGATTTTAAACAACTCTATCATATTCAACAACTAAATGACTTTTGTGACATTGTTTTACACACACGCACACACACACACACTCATTCTCTCTCTCTCTCTCTCACTCACACCCACAAACACACCATTTTTTGATTGACTTACTTTGGTTCCATGCTCATAAATTCCCAGTGCCAAACTGTGCTCAAGCTTCAAGAACAATTAAAACAAAGGAATTTTATGTTTCCCTAAATTATGTCAGAAAAGGGTTTTCTTGCAGTTTCTGAAGACCAAAAATACATGCTTCAGTAATATCAAAGTCATCATAAAAGATTAAAGCCATAAAAGTCACAGATGGTTAAAACTGTGACAGAAAACTGCTGGCTATTAAATGTACAGGCTGGTGAAGGTGAGGAAGAAGAAGAAGAAGAAGAAGAAGAAGAAGAAGAAGAAGAAGAAGAAGAAGAAGAAGAAGAAGAAGAAAAGAAGAAATAGCCCTGTAACCTTGATATACCTCCCAGAATAACTACCTCTTGTCTTTCTTTTCTTCTCAGCCTGAGAGAATATACCTATTTTCTCTCTTTTTAATAACTTTTTTGGAGCAGATGCTCACTTGCTCCTTTCCTTCCTTCTCGGGAGAAAAGAAAAAAAAAACTTCTTAAATATCTAATAGCTCCATAAGCATGCCTTAGGGTGGTCAGAATGTTGTCCAAGAATAGCCTTTGTGCTCTTTTGAACCCCTGAATTAATACCTGGATGATCAATTAATAGGCACTTTGGTTATTAATGAAAATTGGGCAGCTAGAAAGATATTGTGTTCTGTAAATTTAATGCTATGTTATTGCTACACATTTAATCTCATTTAAACTTAATATCGGAGGCTCCTGCAATATCATTTTTATGGCATGTCAATAGACACATCTGGAGAAATTTATTTATTTATTTTTGAGAATTGTATCTATCTTGCCTTTTTGTTAGACATACACACAACATTTCTTCCTGTTTTCTCCCAGAACCTCAATCCAATGACATTTGCTGAGCTGAGAGATTGTGACTGACCCTAATAAAGCTTTCATGTTTGGTGTTGGATGAAAATCTGGTTATAATCATTTCTAGTACAATACCTCAACCCACAAATCACACCAACAATTAATTCCCATCTTCAGACTAAAAACATATTGTTCATCTTAAATTACGACTTCTATCATTCCTGAGTTGGTAAGGTGGTGGTAATTGTTGTTTTATACTCTGTTTTATCCTCTGTGGTTTTATCTTTTTTATGTCAGGACACCAAAATAGCAATAGCCATAGTACTTAGGTTTATAAACCACACTCTAAGTGGTTTAGAGAGTCAGCAAATTGCCCCCAATAATCTGAGTCCTCATTTTACTGACCTCAGAAGGATGGATGAGTCACTCTTGAGCTGGTGAGGCTCAAACTGCCAAATTGCTGGCATTTGGCAGAATTAGCCTGCAATACTGCATTATAACCATTGTGCCACCATGAGTCTTGAAATCAAGAAATGCATATAGAGCTATTTCCAAGCAATTACCTTTATTGTTGCCCATTTTTAAACAGAAAACTAGTCAAACTAAAGCATCTACTTGCATCATTGATAGTATACTCTGAGAAATGCTAGGAAAAATCCTTCTTAATTCTCTTCCTTGCAAGAAAACTATTTAAATTTTGCTATCTCTTGCTTTTCTGGAATGGAAGAGTCCCTCCTTACAGGAAAATCAGACTACATTCTACCACATTTTTAGTCCAAATCATAATGAGAACACCAGACTTCTAAATACTATTGTAATATATAAGGGGTGACAACAAATGTAGTCTTATGCTTTTATATTTATTGAATTCTTATATTTTTCTTTCTTTTTCTAGGGAATGAAATGCAGTCCTATTTTTATGAGACCATTTGGTGTCTTTTAAAAATACAGCAGGTATTTTGTGGTATTTACACTGAGGAGTAAAGACATTTCTTAGCAATGTTTGTGCAAGTCATTTTCCATATTTTAAGGCAAAGTGGCCGAGTTTCTTTCTCTGTTTTATTCTTTTATAATTTAAAACACGATGAAATTTCATTAGCTAATCACTCCTCAAATTCATTGAGGGACTATCTTCTATAGTCTCCTAAAATTTGGCCTCTGGAGTTGCCAGCTCCATTATCTTTGCTTCACATAGCAATGAAAGACACCACTCTTTTCATGGCTTCACTGTAAAATTCATGGGGGTCAGAAAATCCTTTCTTCACTTACTTTTCCATTTCTCTTCAGAAATTAACAATTCACAAATCCCTGTCTCATGGGACTCTTGCCATCTCTCTATAATCCCCTAGAAACAGATGCAGGGAGGGCTGTCACAAATATTAGAGAATTCCTCAGCATTCTTATAATGTGAGCTCTGATAGCAGTGTTCCAATATTTGATGCTATCGTGAGATATCAGCATTACAATATTTGAGGGGCTGCCACACAGAAAAGGGAGATCAACCTATTTTCTAAGGTGCCAGAAGGCAGGACAAGAAGCAATGGATGGAAACTAATCAAGGAGGAGAAGTAACCTAGAACTAAAGAGAAATTTCCTAACAGTGAGAACAATTAACCAGTGGAAAGGCTTGCTTTCAGAAGTTATGGGTACTCCATCATTGGAAGCTTTTAAGAAGAGCTTGGACAGCCACTTGTCTGGAATGGCATAGGATTTCCTGCTTGAGCAGAGGTTTGGACTAGAACACAGGTGTTAAACTCATGGTATCATGTTGCCATTACATGATGTTTTGTGATGTTTTTTCCATTCATGGAACTGGGCTGGGCATGGCCTATAACACATCCAGCCCCTGGGTCACTAGTTTGACACCCCTGGACTAGGAAATCTCCAGGGTCCCTTCCAGTTATATCATCTATTCTATTCTATTATGTATCCTGCTGAGTTTCTCCTCAGAATTTTATGAATCCAAATAGATTTCTGGAATTATTTTGACCTCTTCTGAAAGGTTCAGAAATAGTACATGTCTATTGTTTAATTCTCTGTACTATAAAGCTGGGATTATTATTAGTGAGATTATTTAAGAAATAAAATAGGGTCTTTAAGTAATCTTAAAATGCCTTTTTCCCATTTTTAAATAAATCCCTGACCATGTCAACAGTATAGGCCAATGTTTCAGCCCTGCTTTATCTTGAATATATCTGGGGGCCATGAAAAGGATGATTCAAAGCTAGTTATGACACACACATGCTGTATTATTTACATACCTGTCACAAAGCAACTGTTCATATCATAAATCCCACATAGAAATAAACGCAGATGTTTTTCTTTTAATATTACCTTAACTAGGTCACTATGGGAACCAGATCCTCTCTCAAATGGAAGGTTAGCTTTTTAATTACTAGACCACACTCTATATCATAAAAGTATCATGTCTCTATAATTATTCAGGCATTTACCTCTCAGTTTGCTGTGTTCTTGACAATGTGTATTGATTTATTCAACTTTTAAGATTAAAGAAAAAGAGCTTTCACTTTGATCCCTTGTACTTTCACTGATGTCAGGAAAATGCCAAATAAATCATCTTCTTGATTCTCTGTATTGCATCCTCCACAAAAATCAGAGGGCAGGGTTTTTTTGGTCATGGGAGCTTTAAATATTACCCTGTTTCCAGGGAAGCTCATAGAATTAGAACATAGAATAATAAGGTTAGAAGGGACCTTGGATATATTCCAGTCCAACCCGGTGCTCAAGAAGGGAACTCTATACCAAACTTAGCATCACATGACTTTTTTCCCTTTGCTAAACCAGGCAGGGATGTGGCCAGCATGTGACATATCTGGCCCATGGGTGGAGAGTTTGACAGCCCTGCTCTATACTATGCCAGACAAATGGATGTACAATATCTTCTTGAAAACCTCCAATGATGGAACACTCACTTCTTCTATTGATAAACATTCCACTGATTAATTATTCTCCCTGTTAGGACATTTTTCTTTAATTATAAGTTGAATCTCTCCTTAATAATTTTCCACCTATTACTTCTGTCCTTCCCTTTTTTTTCCAGTCCTTCACATACTGGAAACCTGTTATCATATTACTCTTATTCTCCCTGTTCTTAGACAAGGCATACTATTTCCCACAATCATTTATTGTATGATTTAGTCTTCAGAGAGTAATCATTTTAGGGTCTTAACATCTTTTATGTATCATGGCGATTAGAACTGGACACAGTATTTTAAGTGTGGTTTCACCACCACAATATAAAGCAATACTATCACTTCAAATGATCTAAAAATTATGCATTGGCTTTTTTTTCACAGCTATGGCACATTACTGGTTCATATTTAAATAGTGTTCTACTATGGCACCTACATCATTCTCATAATTTCTAATGTTGAGTCAGGTACCACCTATTCTATATCTGAGTATTTGGGTTTTTTTGCCTATGTATAGGACCTTCCTTTTTTTTCACCACTGAACAAAACAACTCAACAAAACTACCTTTTCATTCAAGAACAGTTGGTCATAATAGCCAAAGTTTCTTTTAATCTGACTTTTTCATTCATGAATTTGACAAGGACCATGTTGAGAACAAAGCTGATTTTAACCTTACAATATTTTATCAATATCTGACCTGATGTTCATTTATTGTGCATCTTTTCCATTTTTTTCTCCCTTTCCTGCTCCAAGACACTGGAATTTGAGAATCACCTTATTATGCAATTATTTAGAGCATTAACTGCACATATTCTCTTTTTATTCCATTGATGAAAGAGTCATACATTTCCTTCTTGTTGTGGCTGAATGGTAATAGCATATTTTGCAAAGGAAGCTGAAAATGTGGTTCAAGGCAACAACAGAAGGTCTTGTGTATTCTGAGAATTAATATACTTTTTAAAATCCTCATTTCTTTTCAATCAGTCTGTGAGTTTTGTGCTCTGCCATTTGGAACATTTAACAAGGCCTGCCCAGAGACTGTCTTTATAAGCCCACTGGCTAGACAAATTGCAATTTCTGGCAAATAAATCTCACCTAGAGCTGGGATGAAGGAATGACAATTAAACAGCTTTCCTGTTAGGGAAGATTTGTCTCTGGTAATGATTTGCCTTTGAAATAAAAGAAATGATGTATTTTGTAGACAGATCCATCTGTTTTAGAACTTTGCTTCTTGATAAACTGCAATCCCCCAACTATTTATTCCAAACAATGGTAGTGGAAGCTCTGGCTGGTTTTACTCATTGGAGTAAATCATAACATGCTTCTTCTGTTTTGGCTTAATGTGTTTTTTAATTATAAAATGTGTATACCTATTGTAGTTAACAAACCATGATTTAACAAGAGAGCTGAAGAAGCTTCTCAGATGAGAAACGAAACATCTTCAAAAAAGCAACAATCAAAAAGTCCAGTTGCATCTTGAAAAAACACCTTTGGGACAACCATGATCTGGATGACTGAGAATCTCCACAGACCTGGTTTAAAGAGTTTAGTATTTTGAAATATAGAAGTAACTCCATTTTATTACTTAAATTTAATGTCATATAGAAATCTTTGGATAGACTCTGTAGAACTGGAACACCATTTGATTCCATAATAGCAGCACTGCTAAACCTTTTGCCAAAATTTTTAAAAACCTTTTGAGGAAAATATCCAGGGGTTAGCTTGATATCTACAAATACATTTGGGTCACAGCCAATTACTAACAAACCAATCAATGAGGATATAGAAAGCATCTTTGGTATGTTCTATAATATTTGTCTTAAGCCAGTAATGATATAGCTGAATCTGACATCATTTCCAGAGTTCAGTCATAAGTCATGACATGGGATACTTCCTGTCCAAAGCTCAATTCCTTTCCCACAGAGATGTTATTGTCCAACCTCTCCCCAAATTGAAGTAATATTGATACAATGAAACTTACTCTTGACTTCAGAAAGGCAGAACATCCAAAGCTTGACTGACAAAATGCCAGATATGTTTGCTCTAAGAAGACCCCCCCTGCCAGTGGTGGGATTCAAAATTTTTTAGTAGTGGTTCTGTGGGCATGGCTTGGTGGGTGTGGTGTGGCTTGATGGGCATGGTTTGGTGGGCATGGCAGGGGAAGATATACTGCAAAATCCCCATTCCCTCCCTACCCCACTAACCTACCTTTCAGCTCTGTTCTCCTGTGCAGGGCAACAAAAGAAGACCCAGAGGATCAGCTGAGACTCATGTGGCAGGGAATAGATGGGGCAGGGCCAGTCAGAGGTGGTATTTGCCAGTTCTCCAAACTACTCAAAATTTCCTCTTCTGGTTCTCCAGAACTGGTCAGAACCTGCTGAACACCACCTCTGGATCCAACCACCCCAAAATTGTGAAGCTTTTGCTATAGATGTTGATGTGTAAATTCGAACATCCTAACTTCCTTGTGCTGTAGCAAAGGCAAAGGGAATTCAAAACTCAGTAGAGAAAGGAAGACAAAGTTATTGTAGGTCCCCATATGGGCAACTTCCTAGGAGGGAAGAGGAACAGTTGGACCTCATTTCTTCCTGCTGCTTTCATTGTTGGCATCATGTTCTTCCAACAACTTAGAAGAGATTGAAATATGGTGTCTTAAAAATCAAGAGATAAAGGATGCTTTGTGCCTGCAACATGGAGTGGGCCAGTAGCATGGATTCATTAGAGCAGTGCTGAGGTTACTTACTTCTCCTAGTCATAGGTTGTAGTATTTGCTAGATTAATAAATAGTCCTGAAATACTGAAAACTTTGCTATTTAACCCATAACTTTGGGACTATTAAGGGACATTGATCATGTCTTCTTCAAGTCTATTTTGATTCCTGGTGACTTTGTGGACATACCCACTAATTTTCTGGATAGTGGGACAGACGTTATTTGCCTTTGCCTTCTTCCAAGTCTTCTCAGTCTAGGCCAGCGGTCCCCAATCTTTGTGCTTTGGTGGGGGGAGAGAAGAACTTGGGCCATGCAAGAGGCAGTCTGGCATGCATGTGCATGCATGTGCATGCATGTGCAACTTGACTTGAATGAGTGGGGGATTGTGCACATGTGCATGTGCATGCACACAGCTCAACTTTTGCAAATTCAGCTGTGTGTGCATATGTGGCTCACCATTCACACAGCCTGGTTCCAAATAGGCCATAGTTCAGTAGTGGGCTGTGGCCCAGGGTTGGTGATCCTGGCCTAGGCTACACTTGATTGCTTGAAGAAGTTTCATGTAGGTACTAATCAGGTTCAATCCTATTTCACTTTCAAACCAACCAAGATTTAATAGCTGGTACCTCTCTACATGATAAGATTGCCTTATCCATCAGATTTTACACTTCTCAGTTGTTCTGCCTCAGCAATTTAAGTATGAAATGTTATACATGTCTCTCTAGCATCAAAAACAAATCCATGCTGAATTCAACAGGGCTCACTCCCAGGCATGTTTCTAAGATTGTAAGTGGTTAGAATAATTCTAACAACAATTCTATCAATCCAATCAATCTAAAAATGGAAAGCTCTGAACTTTCCTGGACTGAAACAGTAAAGGGCAAGCTTTCCTCTAAGAATTTGTATTTTAACTGCTTTTGCTAATTATGTTATTTGATCTCACAACGTAAGCATTTAAAAATCCTTCTCTTTTAAGAAAGAATAAATTTAAATATTGAAACTGAGTATGAGAACAAGAGATCCAATATTTTCTTCCCATTTAAGGAAAACTCTGCAAAGTTATTTACTTATTTGTTAGTGTATTATTTCTTGCCTTTACTATTTTTAAAAATAACTCAAAATGGTGAACATATTCAACACAACTTCTACCTTGTATTTCCACCACTACTACAAGCCCTTGAGGTGGGTTGAGCTGAGAAAGAGAGAGTGAGTNTTTACTATTTTTAAAAATAACTCAAAATGGTGAACATATTCAACACAACTTCTACCTTGTATTTCCACTACTACTACAAGCCCTTGAGGTGGGTTGAGCTGAGAAAGAGAGAGTGAGTGGCCCAAAGTCATTGGAATTTTCTCTTACTTTCTAGCCTGGTGATTTAACCACGAAGGATTTTTTCTGATGGCTTCCTTACTGGAAGTGCAAACTTGGTGGGACTGATTCTTCAGCACCCTGTTGTCTGGTGATCTTAATAAGCAATGGGGAAGAAAGTTAAGAATTGACTCAATGTTCCCTTTTTGTCACACTATGTACTCTTGATCTAAGAGATCGATGATTACAGGCTACTTCTCAAATATACTCAAAATATAAACTGACTTTTCTCTTAAGCCCATGTCACACTGCCCAACGGATGCAAAAAGGACACAGCGGATGAGCAAAATGTTCCATCCGTTGTTATCCGCTCTCAAAAGGGGCAAAAATTTGAATAACCGGAGCGGATAACACGGACGCGGGGAGGACGCAGGGCGGATGCAAAGCGGATGTGGAATGGAAGCCCAGAGGATGGAAGCGGATGGGAACAGATGGCGCAACCGCAGGGCTTTCTGGGGGGCCTCAGCGAAAGCGGACACAGAACGGATACAGCGGATGCAGAATGGATGCCGAGCGGATGAAGCGGATGCATAGCGGATGCACAGCAGATAAAGCGGATGCACAGCGGAAGCCTAGAGGATGCACAGCGGAAGCGGAATGGGTGCTGAGCGTTTAATTGCGCATGCGGGGGGAAACATTGCGTAAGCCCCCCGGATATAAAGGGAAGCAGCTCCCACGTGGCCAGCATTCCAAGGAAAGGACCTGCTGCTGGACACTTCGAGTTCCTTGCCTGCCCTGCCTGCCAGCCTTGCTGCCAGCCTTGCTGCCAGCCTGCCTTCCTGCCTTCCTACCAGGTTTTCTGCCAGCCTTCCTGCCAGCCTACATGCCAGGCTTCCTGCTAGGCTTCCTGCCAGGCTTCCTCCCAGCTTACCTGCCAGGCTTCCTCCCAGCCTTGGTGCCTGCCTGCCAGCCTTCGTGCCTGGCTTCCTGCCAGCCTTGGTGCCTGCCAGCCTCCATGCCACCCAGCAACCCCACAACTATGGGGAGGAAGCGAAAGCCTCAGCAGCCTGCCGCCATCCCTGGCAAAAGGGACAGCTGGTCCACACCGACTCCTCATCCTCCAACCACAAGCCCTTCCTCACCTATCTCAACGAGACCCTCAAGGACATGGCGGATCCACCGTACCAGCTGGTGAGGGACCGGATCACAGAGCTGCTTCACAAACCTCCAGACCCAAAGGAACTTGCTCCCACCCAGTCCAGGTCTGCTCCTCCACCTCCACCCCAGGTGATGTCCCTCCCATTGCAAGGCTTCCCACAGGCCCTCACCTACCAGGGCTATGGCTACCAGGAGGTTCAGCAGCACAGGCAGCAGCCCTTTCCAGTCCAGGCACAGAGTCATCAAGCGACACCNCCCCCGATGCCACCCACACCAGTCCTCACCCAGCTGCAGACCAGACAGCCCCACTACACTACTCCTTCCTCCACCCCACAGCCAAGCCCGGCCTCAGTACATCTGTCATTGGTACTGGGGCTGACACCCCATGGCATGGAGGAAGGACCTCTCAGCATCGCGGGTCTGAGCCAGCTGTCTGAGAGCTTTCTAAACACCATCCCCTGTTGTCCTCTCGGGGCCAGGCACCCCAGTGGTGCTTCAGACCAGCACTCCAGCACCAGCCAACTCCACAGCACCTGGACCCTTCACCTCTGAGACTGGGTAGCTGGCTACCTGTGGACTTTATTTGGACAGATTGTCCAATACCCAATGTTCCATAGAAAATTAAATTCTGTAACTTGGTATTGAACTATTTGCTCATGTGAGTCCCTGATAAAAGTATCTTTTAGGACTCGGTGTCTTCTTGTGATGATTTTGACAATTACTATTGTTCATCATGAATCACCGTGATGAAATCACCAACAGAGCATATTCACTCTGTAATTTCCACAATTCCCCCTTTATCTCTTTCTTGAGTGGTTACTTTGTTTACGTAGCTTTAGTAAAAGCTATGGAAAAATGAAATATAATCAGAGTGAACTGTTGTGATTTTGTATGCTAGTGATGTTTTCATATGTATTCTGACTTATTCTTTGTGCTAGTTACTTTATATATGACACCTTCTGTCAAAAAAAGAAGGTTACACATAGTCAGCCAATCAAAGAAGTTGACAGGCTGTCCTTACATAATTGGTTTATAATTGGTTTTTTCTGTAACCTGGACTGTGTGCATTAACCAGCAAATTCCCCATCAAAAGAGGTCAGCAGAAGCATTCCCTAGATATCCAGTGCCCTTTTCATAATGGAGATTGCTCATTTATACTTTGGGAGGCCAAGGATTTCCTTGATGGCCTTTGCAACTGTCATAACATTTATTTTAGATGAAATATACTAGAACAAAACTGACAGGTTGCCCCTAAGCTATAGGCTAAAATAACAAAAGTTCCAAAGGTGATCCTTTTACAAACCTCCAGCTTTGTTTCCTTTAAAAAATGAAGTGTATATTACTTTCTCTCCCATCAATAATGAACTCTGTTCCTGAAGCAAAAGGAATTATTGATTTATTGTCAGAGTCTCCATGTCTGCCCCCTCCCCCATAAAATGGCAGCATTCACTAAATAAAATCCATTTTGTCTAGCACTGTCCGCTGGGGTGAATCAAAATCCGGATGCTTTCACCAATATTTCCATCTGTGTTGAAAAGTGTTTTGGGGGAGACTATATCAAAGTGGTTATGATTTCCCCACACTTCAAAACATCTCAGTGTAAAACTGATTCGCTTTAAGTATATCAATTTACATGTAATTGTAATTCAATTTTTTTGTTTTGTTTTGGATTAGATTATTGTTTTCAACATTTTTCTAGACTACATAATTTAGCACAAAGGACCTCTCATATACTTGTTACTAGTAGTTTAGTATGAATGAAATGACATAAGAGCAGAGTATTGAGGAAAAGGCAGAATTTAGGCTAATGTTTCTAAACCTTGGCAATGTTAAACCTTCACTTTGTGTGAATTTCAACACACAGAATTCCTCCGGCAGCAAACTAGGAAATTCTGGGAGTTGAAGTCCACACATCTTAAAGTTTCCAAGGTTGAGAAATGCTGATTTAGGTACTGAATCAGACCCAAAAGACTATTTGCAGCATTCTGTTAGTTGTATTCCGAAATATATTTTTTTATTTTTTTTGCTATAAGAAAGTTAGATAGTTTATATAGATGTTTGAGCAATTTGTATGTGTGTTTTGCTGGATATTATGGTGCTGGAGGTGACTATTACACATTCCATAGATTGCAAAAATAACAAACAAGAAATCCTAGGCTGAATCGCATCAAAAATATTACTTGAAGCCAAGCTCTCCAAACAGAGGCTGTGACACATGTCATATGATCTGACTCATTTAAAAAGTTAATCATGCTGCAGAAAAAAGAGAAGGAGGCACTCTAGTATCCATTAGCTGTACACTATAAAGCTAAGGTGTGTAACTCAAAGACTGCAGGCTGCATCTGGCCCATGAGGTGGTTAGATATGGCCCATGGGCCTATCCACAAAACAGCAAAGGACCATCCCATGGTGCCTCAGCCAGACAAAACGGAGTTCAGGAGGGCCTCCTGAAACCCTCTGCCAATGAAACCAGAGCTCAGGAAGGCTGCGTTCGGCCTGTCCAAGCTCTGTTTTTTCCTGTGTCCTCCAGGAGCCGTCTGCCAGCAAAAACAGAGCCTGAGAAAGCCACGTGCAGCCTCCCTGGTTTCCATTTTCACTGGCAGATGGCTCCAGGAGGCTGTCAAGGAAGAAAATGGAGTATTTATGAGTGACATCAAGCTGGCCACACTCACCCTGGCCATGCTCGCCCAGTCTTCTGAGGTCAAACACAAACCTGATGCAGCTCTCAATGAAATTGAGTTTGACACCCCTGCTATAAAGGATGACACTCGGATGACAATGGTGGATCTGAAGCAGAGGTGGTACTCAACAGGTTCGGACCAGTTCTGGAGAACTGGTAACGGAAGTTCGAAATATCACTTCTGACTGGCCCCACCCCCATCTATTCTCTGCCTCTCAAGTCCCAGCTGATCGGCTGGGTCTTCTTTTGTTGCCCTGCACAGGAGAACGGAACTGGAAAGTAGGTTAGTGGAATGGGGAGAGAATGGAGATTTTACAGTATCTTTCCCTTGCCACACCCACCAAGTTATGACCACAGAAGTGGTAGTAAATTATTTGAATCCCATCACTGATCTGAAGGTGCAGTGTTGAAGGACAGAAGGGCATGGAGAGTGCTGATCCATAGTGGCTGAGGGTCAGACATAACTGAATGCTTGACAATGATGACGATAACTTTATTAAATGTATTAATCTTGTTGTTTGCTCATAACAAACAGAGTTTATTGAGTGGGTAAATCAAAAGTTTGAATATATTATTAGTCTTTAATATATTTTACAATACAAAATTAAATATAAGAGTATATAAAGGAGATTCTAGATGAATTCTACAATCATTCTGACAAGATTGAAAAACAGACTTCAGAAGAATTACCACTTCATTATTTCAGGGCATAACAACAGAATCCTGATATTTCTGTTTCCCTCACCCTTATATCCTGGCAACTTACATCTGGCCAATCTTGAATTTATTCCTCACTCCTCCTGTCATTCTGGATTAAGCTGACATTTTTGCTTTCATCAAGACTATCTCTGTATTATTCTGCATATATGAGGCATCTTCATAATTCCAATTGTAACATGATGCTTCCTAATGAGAAGCATCAGTGTAGTACAAGTTAATCAAATTATTAAAAACATTTTTAAAAAATCCATATTTGGCCAAGTTGTTCATTGCTCTATATTAAAAGTGTTTTCTACTTCTCATTTTTTTCTGAGTGTATATCCAAACCAACAATTAATAAGCTGAAATAGTGAGGCATTTTTGAAATTTTTTGAAGCCAGATGGTTCAGGATGGGAAACTGAAGGTAGGAGTGTTGCTTTCTGCCAGCCAGACTTCCTGTCAATCTTTTGGCACCTACATTTAATAAGAAAATTGGGTGATACACAGTCAATAACTTTGAAATCAGAGTTAGAGTATACATGTCTCACTGAAGAAGGCATGAAATATTTATTTTAACAAAGTTATCATTCTCAACCAATTCATGTAATACCAGATCAGAAAGTCCTATCTAGTCTGTAAATCTTCTGTTCTGGTATGATAAAATATTTTAATCTGAAGAATTTTCAGTAGACTAAGAATAGAGTTGTGCCCTTACTTGTTTCTATGAAGATTTGTTTTAATATTTGCGGAAATGATATTTTTTAAAACAAGTTGATTCCATAAACTTGGAATGAAGAACATTCCAGTTCCTCAATGTTTCATATAACACAGAAGCCTCAAAATATTTCACATTTCACCCTGTTAGAAGAAAACTAAATTGAACATATTTTCACAGCATGTTTGGAATGGGTTGTTTTTTCCTAAGCTTGAAAGAAACATTTTCTACTTCATCTACTCCTGTATTGGGTGGTCAGGAAACACATTAGTTTATATTTTCTTTCTCATGATTGAGCTCTGCTAGGACATGTTGAGAGATACCATTGGTCAATAAAGCCTAGACTTCTGGATCTTAATAGTGGATTCCTGAGTACGTAGTATCTTCTTCTGAAAGCTGGATTGATGCCTGCATTGGTTATTTTTTGAAGTACATACACACGGACACACACAGATACATACACATACATACATTTGTGTATGTATATATATGTATACATGCACACATACACAAATGAGCCTCCCACTCAAAAAGTTGAGTTCAATTCTAGGCAATGACAGATACATTTCTATCATGACACTAAGAGAAAATATCTGCTGTGAACTCTGCATAGGTGTCAGGAAAGACATATGACCAGTAAATGTTCAGTTCTATTCAGTTGTCCTGACAAGGAATTACCGAGTCATAAAAAGAATGTGTGTGTGTATGTGATGCAATATGATACAATACAATACAATATGATACAATATGATATAATGCAATACATATATTTCACCAGGTGAGGATTGTCCTCTCCCTTTCTCTACTACATGCATTAAGATGCATTTTATTGTATTTTGAAAATAATTAGGTACATTCTGTGTTGTAACTGCCTGGAGCATCATTTTTATGATGAAGGGCAAGAAATAGGACATTTAATAAATGAAATATTTTGGTTGGGATCAATCCGAGAAGAAAGAAAAGAAGAAACTTTAACTAGAAAACATATCATGCTGAAATAGCTGGAGGAGATGGAGAAAATATGATCAGCAAGTACTGTTTGATTTAAAAAACAAATGCTAAGAAAGGCTTTTGGAAAAATGTTCCTGAAGCACAGAAAGTGCAGGCTGAAGTTCATCTTTTTTCAATATGCCATTGTCTTTTTCCAAACCACTGTCTCAAAATTTCTAGACAATTTCCTCTATGTCAGTTGCTCTATATATTTCTGGGCCAGTGGTGTTATGCAGCCAGTTCAGACCAATTCACATGAACTGGTTGTTCTGATGATCAGTTGGCCCCACCCCTGCCCTATCCTTTCCTTTATTTCCTGCCTTGTAGCTCATTTCAATTGTGTGGCACAACTGTCCCCCCCCCCTTCATTATTCTCCCTACCATTGCCAACTTGGAAGGTAAGCTGCTGAGCTTCTAAATGCTCTATTTTCAGTGCAAAGTGTGTGCTCACTGAACTGGTTGTTAAACCGGCAGCATCCCATCACTGTTCTGGGCAAATTCTGCAAGAAAGCCACACATCTTCCCACTAATATACAGAGTAACTATATTTACATACTTACTCTGTAAGTATACAATTGCAGTGTACATTGGGGTGTCACATGGTGTGTCCACCAACTTGACTTTTTGATTCACTCTGTAGACACTCCTGTAGATTAGCCAGAGGAACTCCTAAAGACACAGAAAAGAACAGAGAAGTCCAAGACTGCTTTTCTATGCTTGGCAAGCAACATGAAATCCATACATGGGTGAACATGCTATAAATAAAGGTAGATTTCTTTTTTGTCCTTTTCTTGTCAGGAAAGCAGAATCTATTTATAGCACTATATGCTGAAGATAATGACTTGGGGCTAAAAGATGTATGTTCTAGGCTCACTTGGTTCCTGGTAGCGCTTTACATGGTTTTAGCACAGGTACTAAATCAAGCAAGTTTAATCAATGTCTTTGGAATCATGCTGTTAGAAATAGAAAGATATGGAAATAAAATGGAGAGTGGCTATCTTTCTACTCAAATCTGAATTTATGAGTTACGTTTCTTTTCTGGACTCTTCCAAACAGAACAACTTCCCATCAGGATAAGATGACTCCTCCACTGATCACATGCTTTTATAATAAGTACCACCTATTGAAATAATTATTGAGTATTTCTGTTCCAGAGAAGATAAGTAAATTTTAAAAGTGATGGAATGTCTGCTAAATAGAAAAATAAGGGATTGGATGCTTTTGTTTATGTTCAGCTATTGGTTAGAAAGAGTGAGTGCTGATTGTCTGTCAGTTCTGCATGTTCTCTTTAAATGAACAGATTAACATAGATGCTTGTTTTGATATTCAGAAAAATAAAAATAACATTGGCTTTTATCGTTGCATTTTAAAGTGGAATCAGAAAGAGCTGAGAGACAGACGATTTGATCATAAGGATGTAGCTTTTATTTCAGTGTCAGCATAGAATACACAATATCAGAGAAAGACCTAAAAATGTGCATTATTCTTGATGCTCTACAGAGCATGAATGCATGACCTCTTCAGCCTTTTGACTTTTTGGGTATCAAACGGGAAATGTCAGAAGTTCTACACCTCTGTGGAGTTATGAGTAGATCCCCTGATGAGAGAGAATACTATAAAAAGCACATCTTGAGAAAGTGTACCTAAAGTAGAATATCTTAGAACCTTCTCTCTAAGTGGAAGTCATAAAGGCAAAGTCAGTAGTTGAATATGTAGGTGTTTTCACACGTTTGTACTTATCAATGGCACAAATGGGTTCATACAACTTACTAATTCTGTCATGTCCTCATGTCTTTACCTTTATCTTGACTTCCTACCTGAGGCAGTTTAAAAGGTTGACTATAACTGTTCTAATGTTAAGGTACTGTTTTTCCCTGTAAGCAGACAAAGATCATGGCAGCTTTACCATAGATATAACCTGAGCTATTTCAGGACTGTTTTGTTAGCATCACTGCTAAGGACTGACATCATCCCAGAAACTATTTGCAACTTCCTTTCTAACTTCCCCAGGTACTGTCCTTCAAAACCATTTTGCTTAGGTAGGTAGAGAAGTTAGTTCTTGCAAACTGGGCTCTTTCCTATATTCTAAGCCATCAAATGAATTCTAGCTCTGAGGCATGGATCAGTCCTAAAAGACCAGTACAAGTGGTTGGAAATGTGTGATTGTATGTAGCTGCCAGTGAAGTAGACAGAAGAGTCCATCCCTCACAACTGTCAGTTGTTCATCCAGTTTCTGAATATATTTTTGATGCTTCTTTCAGAATAATGCTAGAATAGAAATGTTTTAAACACAGATTTAACATTCTTCTAGGAAAGCTCTAAAGTTCAGTGACAGTTATGACTGCTGGAGGAGTTGAGGGAATGGAGAGAGAGAGAGAGGGAGAGGGAGGGAGGGAGGGAAGGAGAGAGATAGATTACTATGTTTACCAGCTGCTGTTTAGGCTAATAACACTTTGGCCTGATTCAGGTCTATAAGCAGAAGATCAGCTTGGAGGCTTGGAACTCATCTTCCTGTTGAGCTGCCATCTCTCCCAGCGCAGACATTTGAACCTTGTTCCGTCCGGAAAAACGCGTGGTAGACCAGGCTCCAGTAAACAAGTCTTTATTTCAAACAAGCAACAGTAATGGAACGGCTGGCTAAACCCGCGGCAGCCCTTTTTATACAGGCTTGCCTGCCGGCTTATAGCCAATGATATTTCTTTAACTTTGCCACCTTTAAGCGGCTCCCTGGATTAGTTCCTAGCGAACCAATCCGCTTTCAGTCTTTCTGGCCAATCAGAATGTTCAACTTGGACTCTTCCAAGTTATACAGAATACCCCCCCCCCCCTTTAGTCCTACGTGAGTGACATAGCCGCACAGGTAGGTGGGGCTTCTTCTAGTTCTATTTGACCTGTGCAGTTCATTTTTGCTGGAGACTTTGAGTGGTTCGGTCGGGATCGCTGTCTCTCCGGCTCTTCTCCATGGAACTGCCTGGAAGCGTGAGTCAGCATGGTTGCTGCCGCTTGAGTTGCTCAGGCTGGTGGTTTTGCCGGTCCTCTCCTGGTTTCCCGGGCAGGTCGAGCTGGCTTGGCTGGCCCCTTCCAGGAGGGATTCCTCTTCACTTGGATTATTTCTGCTGGTCTCATCTAAACGTAAGTGTTCTTTTTGCTCTTTTTGATTGGTTAGATGTTCTGGATTTATTTTTAATAGTTCATTTTCACCCTCTTTTTTATTTCTTTGTATTTCCTCCCCCCTCCTTAGTTGAGTTTTGTCAATTTTTATTGTTTGAGATTGCGTGGTTGTATTTCGCTCGATGTTTCGGGAATGAAGCTGGTCTATGGTGCCGCTTCCATCTCTTCCATCGTCCACGGTTAGACGGTAGGACCAGGGGCCTGTTATTTGTGTGATTGTGGTTGGAAGCCAGAGAGGGTCCCCGGTGAAATTTTTTGCATAGACTAGGTCGCCGATTTCAAATGTGTCAGGGGGGTTTTCAACAGGTGTATTTGGGTGCAATCAATCTAAAAGGGATCTGAGTTTTCTCCCCATTAATAATTCTGCCAGGCTCTTGTTCGTTATCTACTGGGGGTGATATCTTGTAGTGTGAGAAAATGGTTTAGCTTATCCTTGGACATCCCATGGTCCATTTTGTCTGGGCCTTCTTTCATAAATCTGACCAAATCTCTCGGCCCTACCATTTGCCACCGGGTGGCCAGCACGGTTAGTGCATGGCGTATACCTAAGGAACTAAATACTGTTCAAAATTGTATTGCGGTTAGTTGTGGCCCATTGTCGGACACTAAGTTACACATCAGGCAAACCATGAGTTGCAAAATAATTTGTTTAACTGCTTGTAACAGGTCAGTTGTCGTGGATGACATTACTATAACTTCCAACCAATTTGGATTGCATCTATGACAATCAAAAACATATGCCCCCTAGTAGGTCCTGCAAAATCAATATGGATTCGAGACTCAGGGCCCTCGTGGGTCTCCCGGAGTCTCGTATGGGTGCTTGTGGTGGAGAGGGTCTAGTTCTCTGGCACTTATTATATGTAGCTACCCAGTATTCAATATCCTTGTCTTAACCAGGCCACAGCATAGCTCCTAGCCAGGCTTTTCATTTTTACTATGCCTGGGTGGCTCCTTCATGGAGCATACCCAACCCTTCTTTCTGCATCTGGAAAGGAATTCCCACCCGATCACCCCATAACAAACTCCCCTTTTGAATTGACAGTTCCGTCTGTCTGGTCCGAAAGGTTTTTCTGGCCAGCCTTTACCTACCCAATTCAAAATGCGGGCAGTCATTGGGTCTTTTGCGGTAGCTCTGGCGACATCATTGGCAGACAATGGCAGTTCAGGGCAGGCCCTGCATTTGTAGTGCGGTGGTAGTTGGATCTGGGTCGTCTTCTGTTGTTGGCAATGGTGCTTGACTTAATGCGTCTGCATGGGTGAATTTGTTTTCCGGGTCGATGCAGCAATGTATATGAGTATGCAGCTAGGAATTCTGACCATCTAGTCATTCGGGGGGATAAAATGTTCCGGTGTGGGTTTGTTTCCCCGCCAAAATTCCTAGTAACGTTTATGGTCAGTTACAATGGAAAATGTCCTCCCATAGAGGTTATTCGTGAAAACGTTTAACTCTGCCGACGATTGGCCAGGGCCTCTCTGTCTAGTTGGCTATAGTTGTGTTTTCCGCTTTGGAGAGCGTTTTCAAAAGTAAAAGGCGACGGGTGCCTCTCTCCGTTGGGCAATTGGTGGCTCAGGATGGCACCGACTCCGAACGGTGGGCGTCAGCAGGTGTCCGTCAATGGGAGTGTGTTACTAAAACTGAATAAGAACGGTTGTCTGAGGTTAATAAGTCTTTTATGCTTTGGAAAGCTTTTTTGTTCCTTGTGAACCAAGTCCAATTAGTTTTTTTATCCCAGTAAATGATGGCAAATGGTTCTGTTATTGTTGCTTTGTGGGGGAGGAATACGTTATAAAAGTTTATTAGACGCCAAAAAATGCTTTGTAAGTCTGTTTTGTTTCTAGGTCTGTGTGCATCTTTAATTGGCTTTGACTTTTTGTTTCTGTAGGGTGTAACCCTCTCCGTCATTAAATTACCCTAAAAATTCGATGCGATCAGTAACTAGACAGCATTTTCCCTTTTTAACTTTCAGGCCGGATTCTCTAAATTTTGTTAGCACTTCTCTTAGTCTTGCTTCTAATTGGGTCGTGATTTTTGCTGAAATAGGACATCATCAAAGTATGGAACGACCCTTTAATTCCATTTAATAGGCTTTCCATGAGGCTTTGGAAAACGCTGGGGCAATGCTTACTCCAAATTGAAGTCTGTTACATTTGAATGCCCCCTCTGTGAGTTACTATTGTCTGTGCTTCGGCCGTTATTGGGTCTACTGGAAAGTTGTTATATGCTTTGGCTAAATCGAGGCTTGGCAAAAATTTTTCCTCCCCAAAGTGAAGTGCAGTAAGTGCTGCACGACTGGTAACCGGGTAATGCGCTTTGCTGCAACGCATGGTTCAGGGTAAGCTTTGTAGTCCTCTTGCAGATGCGCAACAAGACCTTCAGGTTTACTGGTGTTACTATTGGTGTTTCCCACCTAGCATGGTCAAGTCGGTTCTATGACCCCTTTGTGCGATTAAATTTGTTTAATTGTTCATTATTTTTGTCTTTTTAACACATGGTACTCGTGCTGGTCCTTAGCTTCTGGTGCTATCTGGGGATTAAACTAAAAGGAAATGGGTCCCCCGGTAACTCGCTAGAGTGCCGTTGAAGACGTCCTGGAAACCCCGTGTATCAGGTCTCTTCCCAATCGATTGCGCTATTACAGGTCATCCGATGCCCAATGCTGCGAACATTCGATGCCCGGCAGGAGACTGGGATGGTCTCGGTCAACTATGAAATTAGTGGCAGGACTTCGGCGTGCTGTTGTAAGTGACTTTGAAGTGTCCTAGACCTACCATAGGGATCCTGTTTTCCTTTGGTAGTCCTTTAAATTAATTTTTGTTTCTGAAGTTCTTTTAGTCTTATGTTTGACTAGCCGTCTGAGTTGTGTTCCAAGACACCATTGACAGAAGGATCCTGAGTCGACCTCCATCTAGCAAGGGCTTCTTCTTCAATTTTCCCACATAATAATTTGACGCTTTCTCCTGCTTTCCGTCTGGGCCGCTTCCGATAGTGACATCCTGGTGGGTTTTTTTCTCGGTTGCTGAGTTCCTTTGCTGTGGCTCCCATATTCATGTCGGCTTGCCCTCGATTCAGTTCTTAGTGGCGGAATTACTGTGCCCGCTAGGACTGTTGTTTTACGAAATTTCTGCAAAACTCTCTCATGTGTCCCCTTTTCTTGCTAAAGCCCCGACAGATGGCATCAACGGACCTGCACTCGGATCAGGGGTGGTTCCCTTCCGCAAGCCAAGCGCATTCTTGCCAAATTTCTTTTTTCGTGCCTTGTTTTTATTCAGTGTAATAGGTGAGTGGTACCTCATCATCATCTTGTTTCTGTTTCTGATGATGTTGCTGAGGTCTTCGTGTTGTGGTAAAGGGCTTGCTTCTTTTCCCTGGTATGTCATCCGCGTCCAGTATTGGCATGGTCATAGCTTTCATTGTCGCCGCTGATTTTTTCATGGCTCTGCAGCGGTGGCGTTCTGCGATCGCTTCAGCCACAGTATATAGTTAGCTTATTCCAATAATTTAATGTTGTACGTTTAGAGTCTTTTAGGCCTAAGACGACATGGTCTCGCATGGTCTTCATCCCCATATTCTGGAATTGTAACTCCACGCCAGATGTCTCGGAGGCCGCAACGAAATCAGCGTATGGTCTCATCTCTCCCTTTGGTCTCTTTTGTAGAACTCGTGTCTTTTAATGAGATTTGACACCACAGGCGTGTAGTGAGCCTTTAGCATTCGGGTTTAAGCTCAGACCAGGTCATCCTGTTTTCACGTCTCTGGCTTCGCCAATGCCTTGCCATCTTAGAACACGGGTCTGTGAACTCAATGCAAAATGTGTTAGGAAGACAGCCCTCTTCCGCTGACCGTAAAAAATTTACCATCCATTTCGTTGCTCTCTAAAAAACCATCAGGGAAACGAATCGATGTACATGATTCCCAATTCTTCTTCAATTGGGGTTGAAAGGTGTGGGCAGCACTTATTACCAGCCATTCAAACTTCTAGCGTTTGGTTATTCTTGCCACGTGCTCGGTCCTCCGCATTCAGGAACGATCCCATCCTCATGCGCCAGTGTTCCGTCCGGAAAAACATTGCGGTAAGACCGGGTTCCAGGTAAACAAGTCTTTATTTCAAAACAAGCAACAGTAACGAATGGCTGGCTAACACCGCGGCAGCCCTTTTATACAGGCTTGCCTTTGCCGGCTTATGCCAATGACGTTTCTCTAACTTTGCCGCCTTTAAATGCGGCCTCCCTGGATTGATTCCTAGCGAACCAATCTGCTTTCGGCCTTTCTGGCCAATCAGAATGTTCAACTTGGACTCTTCCAAGTTGTACAGAACAAACCTCAAGTGAAAAGAGGTGACAAGTGGAAGTGGTGAATGAGTGCTAACAGATAGCTAACTATAAGACTAATAGTCTATCAAAATCATCTTTAATTCTATCAATTATGTGTCTAAAAGGTGGTTTTTATCACCACCAGTGTCACTGAAAAGGTGTTGGAAAGTTTTCTTTCTGTCTGGGAAATGAGGACATTGTACTCCATCTGCAGGTCTGAACAAAACTAATTGGATTGGCAAAGTAAGCATCAAAATCTATTCTACTTTATTTTTTTGCTGGTTTATACACAGAAGAGTGCTTCAATGCTTCCTGGGGAATTGCTCAATGGGTTCACCTCTATCTTTAAAATTCATATTGATTCTTCATCTGCATGTTCAGTGGCTTATTAAAAGATGCATTTTTATTTAAAATAATTTATTATTTACAAGTGCAATATTAATTGCTAATGTCCTTCATCATGAGAATGAAGATGGTGACAAAAAGAATGGAATGAACATCCTGCTCTGACTAAAATAATAGATAGAGAGCAGGAAATGCCATTTCAGTATGTTACCTTGAATACAAACTAATTGAGTGGCCTTAAAGCCCCTGTCACACTGCACCAATGGATGCAAAGAGGATGTAAAATGGACAAAAAAGCTTGCCATCCGTTGGTTAACACGATGTACTCACTGCCTCCGTATTGCTTCCTCTCCTATCTCCAGCCAGTTCCGTTTGATTGACGTGTTCATCCGCTCAGAAAGTTTTGAAGCTGCCTCAAAAACCTCTTGCCCGGAAACGATGGTATCCAATTCGTCCGTTTGCTCGGCTACGCATCGCTACCGCTATCCATTCTTGCATCCGTTTACGCTATCCGCTATATCGCCAGGCATCCGCTGCCGCATCCACGCAACTCGCAATCGCTCTCGAGACGCAGGAATGGAAAGCGGAATCGCGACGAGCAGAAATGCGATCCAGAACGGATGGCTAAACGGGGAGTTGCCAACGGGAAACCAAAGCATTTAAAATGAATTAAAAACGGTTCGCAGGAGGGGACCTATTCAGATTTTAAGGATGTTCTTACAGGATGCCTAGAAGATGCAAAGGGACACCTATTATCCTGCCTATCAAAAGGGGGAGCAACACATCTGGATCTCACTTTCAGACCAGCAGCCCTTGCTGCAGACCTCTGCAGCCTTCATCTGCCTCTTCCTCTTCCACAGGCATCCAGTTCATGATCAACCGTGGATAGTAACACATGTCCGTTGTTGGCAGCCACCATCCTTCTGCAAAATGTGCGCGAAGCCATCTACAGGCTCTTCTGTGAACTCTACTACTGGGAAGCACAAAGGAAGCGGCTCAAGAAGCATCTGGGTACGAAAGATGGTTTGCGCCGAAGAACAGATGACGACTGTACAACAAAGCTGATTGGTGAGGCTCAGGTAGCCGAAGGACACTCGGGCATTCCAGAACTTCTATGAGGATGCCTCCAGCCAATGTTGATGGAGAGTTGTGCGCGCCTGACACCCAGGTTTGACCTAGGCAAACCACCAACTTCCGGCCCAGCCTGGAAACCTGGGCGCAAGGTGCGCCACTTCCACTCTGCACCACCTGGCCTCAGGGACCACCGTACATGGAGCATTGCAGTGACCGGCTGGAGCGGTCCACACCAAACACCAATCGAGCATGTTGGGTCAGAGAAGTGGTGCAGGCCTTCATTGAAGAATACAAGGAGGAGCCCTCCAGTGCCACCTCCACTGAAGAAGGCTAGGAAGAAAGAGTTGCAGAACTCAGTCGTTCAGAAGTGAACCTTTTCCCCCACACCATTGGAAGCCATAGAAGGCAAAGCACAGTGGCCTGCCAAAGCACCACCCAAGTCCGGGGTCCACCTATTTCAATTACAAGGGCTTCTCAGCAATCATTCCTGCTTCGCCATGGTCGATGCTGACTACAAGTTCATGTACAATCGATGCTATTCAGGCAACTGGCTCTCATTCAGATGCCCAAGGAGTATACAACGCAGTCTACCTCAAGTCAGGAGCTGAGAAGGCAACCTCATCGTGGGCTTCCTGATCCAGAAACCCCTGGTCCCAACGGCACACAAGTATCGAATGTTCCCCTGCCCTACTTCATCGTAGGGTGAATGACACCTTCTCCCTCACAACCTACCTCATTTTGAAAGCCCTACACTTCCAGACTCCTCACCCGTGGAAGAGAGGGTCTGTTCAACTACAGGCTGTCCAGCGGCCAAGGTGGGTGTGTGGAAACTGCCTTTGGCATCCGTGCCGAACAGTTCCAGATACTTCTCACACCATGCCAGCATCGCCCCAGAGACCGTGAGGAAGGATCATGGAGGTGGGTAGGGAAAGCTTGCTAGCATCCTGCACAATCTCATTGCGTCACCCGCCTACCCAGGTCTTGCAGAACAGGCTCTGTGGTACCTTCCAACCATGGCAATTGGGACATGGACACTGCGGGATGTAGGCAAGGGCGAAACCTGATAGACACTGAGGGATGTGCAAGGCCCCAACAGAAGCCCTCACGTGGAAGGAAGAAGCAGCTCCAACCTCCTGAAAAGAGAGACTCGTTGCACTCCCCAGCTGATGAGCCACGTAGAGTGGCCAAGACAGGCGATGAATAGAATTGGCTTAATGGATGCTTTCCTTTGAGTCCTTGTCTCATTTCACACTGATGAGATTGTGCCATGTATGTGTGAGTGCGCCCAGACAGATGAACAGGGCATTTAATAAGAGTCTGTGTTTATAGTTGAAATGTGTGGATCAATGATTACATTGTTATTGGATAATGAAAGGGCCATATGGTGTGACAATTGGAGGGTGGAACCTATCACAGGCCCACTATGCTTTGCACTGGAGGTTTATCTATCCCACAGCTATTACCCATCCAAGTATTCCCTGCCCATCCCATGCTATTCTTAAACCATCCCACAGATCATGCAAAGGGCTGTAAACCATTTCTAAAGTTTCCAGCAAGACTTTATTAAAAAAAAGAAAATGAAGCAAGTGTAGTGAAATCAAAAATAGGACTTTTTTAACAACAAGGTATGAAGACCAAAAATGAGTCTCTGCACTCCTCTTGGTCGCTCAAGTCTTCATGGGGTGAAAGAGTGCAGGTGCTGTGGAGGTGGCTGGTGCTGGAGTGCTTGTCATCAGCCCTCCAAAAGCAGGCAACAGCAGAAGCCCCAGGCCCCAGGAAGAGCGAGCCCATGCCTGCGGAAGCCTCAGCAGAACCAGGAATGGGGCCCAGGGGGCGAGAGGTAGCCCTCGTCTCTTCTTGGCAAAGGGCTGGCAGCAGATGGCTTTGAGGCTTGCTGTGCTTTCAGCATGTGTGGGGTGCTGGCTGGCAGGGGAGGCTGGGCAGAGAACCAAGCTGCAAGAAGGCTGGCAGGAGGCAAGCGGAAAAAGGGGCTGGCGGCAGAGGGGAGAAAGCGCAGTGGCAGGGAGGCAGGCACCAAGGCTTGCAGGCAGGCTGGCAGCGCACCAAGGGCAGGACGGCGAAGGGCTGGGGGCCAGGCCAAGGCTGGCGAGGAAGGCCTGCGCAGGCGCAGGCAGGAGCACCAGGCTGGCAGAAGGTGCAGGGCAGCAGCACCAAGGGGCTGGGCGGCAGACCAAGGCTGAGACAGGGCAGGCAGGCACCAAGGCGCTGGCAGAAGCTGGCAGAAGGCTGGCAGGGCAGGCAGGCACCAAAGGCTGGCAAAGGAATGCTTGCAGGCAGGTAGCACCAAGGCTGGCAGTGCAGGCATGAAGCCAAGGCTGGCAGGCCAGGCAGACAGCAGAAGAGCTGGCAGTGGTGAGGGCTGCGTGCAGCAAAGGCTGGCAGCGCTGCAGACAGCAAGGCTGGCAGGGAGCGCTGGCAGGCAGGCAGGACGCAAGGCTGGCCAGGGAGGGCTTGGCAGGGAGGCTGGCGCAGCAAGGCTTGCAGGCATTACATGGCAGGATGGCAGGAAGGCAGTCGCATGGTGTCTGGAAGCCAGGTCTTTCTCTGAATGTGCTGAGCCTGTTGCCGAGCTGGCTTCCGCTTATATCTGTGGGGCTTGACGCAATGCATCCTCCCATATGCGCAATTAACACCGGCATCTGCTATGGCTTCCCCTGTGCATCTGCTAGCGCTTCCGCTGTGCAGTCCGCTTCACCGCTGCTGCATCCACTCTTGCATCCGCTGTATTCCGTTCCGTATCCGCTTTGCTGAGGTCCCCCGCGTTAGTCCGCCTTAGTGGTCGGCATAATGTGCCATCTGCTTCTCCCCATCTGCTTTTCCATGCCCAGCTAAGCGGCATATGAGGCTTCACCGTTCCGCATATACGACGGGCTTTCCAGCCGCCGGTGCGTCCTCCCCGGCGCAAAGTCGCGTAGTAGTCCGCTCCGGAATTATAGCAAGATTTTTGGCCCTTACTTGAGAGCAAGATAACAACAGATGGAACATTTTTCTCGTCCGTTGTGTCCGTTTTGCATCCGTTGGGCAGTGTGACAGGGCCTTAAGCAATTCACTGTCACTGTCATAGTTCTTTTCTTCCCTATCTTTTCCTTATCTCTAATACAGGGATATAATCCTATCCTAATTTACAGGGATTTTTTTTTCACAATTGTTAAAATAAAATATGTAAAGTGCTTTGAACCTTTTAATAAAAAAAAAAACTATATGTTTATAAAATATTTGGAGGAAAGCTTATGTGGCAGTACTTCCAAATAAAATATTTTTGTAAAAGTTCACAACATGTTATGTCATAAACCAATCTATTTTCACAATAGAAACCAACTATCCTCCATAATCTATGCAATTTTTCTTTTTTTGTCTGCTGCAGCTTGAAATACATGGTAGAATAGGAAAATATTAACCATATTGACCACATTTGGATCCACAACTTTTTGAACACAGGTACAGAACCCATAATGGAGTTATTCCAGTAGGCCAAGGATCCTTAGATGGAACTTTTGGAAATTTGAGAATATCTAGTTGGTATTTATATAAAATAGCTGCTGGGAAGGAATTTGTCCAAAGCAAAAGACAAACAGCTAACTGTCTTTTGTGCTCTCTCAGGTTGGTTGTTTTCTTGCAGATGTTTCATTACATGGCTAGGTAACATCTTCAGTGCTAGAAGAAAATGATGTTTATTGTCTGTAGCTTTTCCTTTCAGTGTTGGTAGGGGCGTTATTTTTTTCCTCTTAGTTCCTCAATTAAGGTGTTGTTTACTACTTGATTGTCTAATATTCCTCCTAGTGCTAATCTCTGCTTACTTTGGTATGCATTGTTGGCAGTAAGGTCTTCTGATATGTTTTTTAAGTTTTTTTACTGTATCTTTTATTTTTATTTATTTATCTATCAAAGTTAGGTGCTTCCCAGGTCATTCTTACCTGCATCAATTCAAGCTATGAAAATGATAACAGTGCCATGCATCCAAAAATCTCAGAAATAAGCATAGATTTTTTAAAACCACATGGCATCACCAAGCTACCCCCCCAAACATCTTAAATTCAGTAGCCTCTGAAGAAAAAATAGGAGTCATCTACTACATACAGTATAAGGACTATATAAGACATGTAGGACTGACAGAGGACTAGCAGAACATATTCATGAATACCAACTAGCAGTCAGAAGACACAATAAAAACTCCTTAATTCACAACACTTGGACAGATTTGACCATAGTTTCACCTGAGAAACTGTGAGCAATCTAGAGGAGCTGAATCCAAATTGTCAGGGAATTTCTGGAAGCTGGCACTCAGAAAAATCAGTCATCTACAGGTATATAAAGATAAATCACATATGCATCCCATTCAAAAGAGACAATAAAAAAGTGTGGGACACCTCCTTTCTAGCCATCAACACTCAAATAAGCAGGAATTAAGCAGGAACAACATCAGAGAAACAAGCAGTAAACAATACCGTAATCAAGCAACTACCAAGGAGAAAATGACATCCCCACTAATATTGATAGGGCAAGCTGCAGTATAGAGAACAATGCCTTCTTCTTCTAGTGCTGAAAAGGTTACCTAGTCAGGTAATGAAACTTCTGAAAGAAAACAACCAACTTTGAAAGCACTAAAGTCTCCACAGTTTAACCTACAGATACTATCCTCTGCAAAGATACTTCATAGTGCCTGTCACCTTCTGGATGCTCTGTACAATCCTAACTTTTTGTTAGTATAGACTGTTGCACTTTCCAATGTTTACAGTTCTATGCCATCTTTACTTTATAAAAATGCAAATGAACATTGTTTGGTTCATGCATCATCATTGATTCCATTAATGCACACCATTGACAAATGAGAGCGCTCTCTCTTTCTTTGAGCTGAATCACCATTTAGTTTCTATCTTTTCTTTGAGAGTTTGATTCCTTAGCACAATAAAGGGGTAGTAAAGGATATAGATCACGGGTGTCAAACTCACTGTGTCACGTGATATTTCGTGATGTTTTTCCCCTTTGCAGAGGTGGGGTGGGCATGGCCTGCTCATGATGCATCTGGTCTGTGGGCCGCAGTTTGACACCCTTGGTATAGATGATAGGCTTCTCATTCCCATAACAGCTTAATTCACTGAGTAGTAATAACCACATCAATAGGAAGATCACACAGGATGTTTTATTAAATTTTGGGTGGAAATGTTCATTCCATCCCAATGAATTCAATAGAAAAATTCTCATGGATTTTTATGGCTCATCACTGGTGATCTGGTGGATGATTACCTGTCAAAAATAATCTTAGTGCTCCAAATATTTCCAGTGATTAAAATGTCTATGAAGCATTCCATAGATGTAAAATTTTAGAAAAAAATATTCATCCACTTATTTTTGTATTCATCCTAATATTTCCAATTAAAAGTGTTCCACTTAAATGGAACTGATAATCCTGCATTAAATATAACAGTGAAGACACCATTATAAACCATAACACACATAAACATATATACACACACACACTCACAAAACATCTCAAATATTACATGCAAATTAGAAACCTAGCAGAAATCACTGACTCCTGAAAATCTTTAGCTAATAGTACAACGTGGGTGTTGAAAAGTGTCTTGAAGGAAGCCTTTATAATAGTGGGAGGGCCATGACTTCTTGAGTAAAGAGACAGATGGAGAACAGGGTTTCAGCTGATGATCAAAGAGAGTATAAATAACTTCAGATTAAGAGACATTCTTAAATGAGAGGTAAATCAAAGGCCACACTCCAAAAAGGAGATGACACCAGGCCAAATAAATAAATTAGGTATAATTAGAATTTTATATGCTTTAAAGTAAATGAATGAAATATTGTAATTATGATTGCTGGCACTGTTGTGCTTTTGTACACACACATCATTTGACTGTGGAATTCACTTCCAGCCACAGTGGTAATTGTGATTAATTTGGATGGCGTAATGTGTTAAGGCTGTTTACTACCTCCTGAATCAAATGCATATATTAAATGTTTAGCAGCTGGGAAATGATAGAAGAAGGGGGCTTAAACCCTTCAGTCAAGACTCATGAACTTCCCAAACCCATCCATTTGGCCACTGAATGATATAGATATCCACGCTCAGAGGCCCAATGGTTTAATCCAACAAGGTTCTTCTTGTGTTCTTCTTGTGTCATGCTATAATGGTAAAAATTACCTTATTTTTTAGTAATAGCAATAGCACTTAAACTTATATACTGTTTCATAGTGTTTTACACTATGCTTTACACCAGGGTGCCCATGGGCCAGATATGTGCCCATGGGCCAGATATACACTATGCTTTACACAAACTGGCGCCCATGGGCCAGATATGTTATGTGCGGGCTACATCAATCCCAGCTCTGTGAAGAGAAAAAAACATTGTAATATATTACATGACGACATGACACTGCAAGTTTGACACCTGTGCTTTATACATAGTGCTTTATACTACATTCTTTAAGCAGTGTATTTCCACCAACAATCTGGGTCTTTATTTTAGTGACCTCAGAAAGATGGAAGGCTGAGTCAACCTTGAGATGGTTGGATTCAAACTCCAGTTAGCCTGTAATACTTTATTTTAACCACTGTGCCACCACGGCTTCTTTTTTTTAATTTTAAAAATAAATGTAAATGTTATTTTAATTTTGTTTATTTAAATTAAAAAAAATTATTTTATTTATTATTTAATAAATAATAAGCAGAATTATCTGCCCAAGAACATCACCTCTGACAAAGTATGCATAATTTTGTATCCATTCCAGGCTATTATTGTCCATTTGCTCAGAATCTCCTGCACAAATTAATTTCATAAGGATCTTTATCTCTTGCCTCAAAAGGCAAAAAATGATATTTCTTGCAGAAACTGGCCTCGGGTTTGAAATACTGATTCCCCAGAGATCCAGAAGGATTCCTTCAACTCATACCCCTTTCAATCTACAAGACAAGAAGAGGGGCAATTTCCTTTCTCCCTCCTTTCAGTGACAAAAGCATAAAGCACAACTATGATATGAGAAGAACAGCTTTATTACTTGCTTTAGGAAAGCAATAACCATGCAGTAATTCAGACAGTTTTATACGGATACAAGAATAACTTTAAAGAAAAGTAAATGATTGAACTCAGTGGGATGAATTTCTTCAGAGAGACTTTGCTCAGAGCAACACATCCATTCTCTTTCACACCCAACAGAGCAGACTTCTTAAAGTGCAGCCCATTTTAAAATAGCTATTTGTAGGTATTGCAACAAACAAATTCTCCTTCATCGCTAGCAGGAAATCCAACTTCTGTGGAAATGATTTCTATCACAGTCTTCCTTGCTAATTGATCTTATCTCCTGGGTTGAATATCCAGTCCACTTTTCCTTCTCTTAGTTTGAAGAAAGATGAAACTGCAGGCTAAGGGCATCCTCACAGAGTCCAAGGGATGGGATCAAATGTACTCCTGGACTTACTTCTATTGCTTAATGAGACATTTGTTAAGTGAATTTTGCCCCATTTTATAAACTTTCTTGCCACATTTGTAAACTGAATCACTGCAGTTGTTACATTAGTGACATGGTTGTCAAATAAATCTGGCCTCCCCATTGACTTTGCTTGTCAAAAGGTCACAGAAGGTGATCATATGACCCTGGAACACTGCAACCGTCATAAATATGAGTCAGTTGCCACGTGCCTGAATTCTGATCACATGAGCACAGGGAGGCTGCAAAGGCCATAAGTATGCAAAATAGTCATAAGTCACTTTTTTAGTGTCATTGTAACTTTTAATGGTCTGAACTATTTTAAGTTGAAGACTACCTGTATAAATTGCAACTCAGACTTTCTACTTCATACACAAGTACATCCACAAGAAAGGATGGACTTTATAATGGAACACAAACATTTCATTCTGTGTCATGCCTCTTCATGTCAGTCAGCATGAACAGAATCCCATCAATATATACATCCCGAAAGGCTCAAATTATATTTAATGGTGATTTGATTAATATTCACAAAGAGACAAAACAAGATAGTCATTTTTTATTTTGAAGTTTTGAACAGAGACATAAAAAGATAAGAAGATAATGGCTCCAAAAATTAAAAACGAGACCTCTAAATTGAACACTTTTGTTGATGACTTGATTTTGATTTTATTGGATGCCCTGAAAAGGATTGGATCTTTGATAATAAATGTGAAATATTTTGATGACTGTAGAGATTCAGTCATCTAGGTCATGGTTGTCCCAAAGGTGCTTTTTCAAGAGGCAACTGGACTTTCTTGAAGATGTTTTGCTTCTCATCCAAGAAGCCTTTTCAGCTCTGACAGGATAAATCCTTCCATTCCCCACTATCTGTCAGAGCTGAAGAAGCTTCTCGGATGAGAAGCAAAATGTCTTCAAAAAAACAAGGAAGTCCTGTTGCCTTCTGAAAAAGCACCTTTGGGTAAGATTTGGATGTGTTATCAGATTTTAAGATTAATAACCAGACAACAAAGATGTTAACTGAAATATGGCTAAACAAGATCAAGATGTTTTGATGATCTGGTTTTAAAATTTAGAAAAATGTTAAATATTTGTGGGTTACTTTGACTAATATGAATTGTATGTTGTTTCAAAATAACTACCTTCAGGTATGAAATAAATATATATATATATATATATATATATTCCAATATGTGGAAAAATAATATTAAATTTCTATCTATATTAGATAAAATTTCTGTAATGAAAACAGATGTTTTACATAGAATATTATTTCTATTTCATACTGTTGAAGCAATGGCAAAAAGATATTTGCAGAGCAAGAAACCAAGAATTAAATATAAACTCCTACAGGATGAAAAAGAGAGAGTAGGGTTAGGAGTGCCAAATTTGAAATTTTATTTTGCAGCTAGTTGTTTAGTTTGGGTAAAAGAGAGGATGATTTTAAGAAATAGAGGTTATTGGAATTGGAAGTATATGATTTAAGATTTGAATGGCACATCTATTGGTGGTACAACAAAGTTAAGGTGAACGTAGATTTTAAAAATAATTTTATGAGATATGCTGTATTGGGAATTTGGAATAGGTATAAAGCAAATCCCTTTATGTCCTAAAATCCCTTTATGATTGTCACCACATGAAGCCTTTTTAAAGAAGGGGAATAATATTTTTTAAAAATGGTTAACTTATGTTGAATTTTTCTCACAGAGAAACCATTTGAAAATTATTTTTGGACTTTTTGCAAGAAAGTGCAAGAAATGAAAAATTGATTTTGGGACTTGATGATTAGAGTTATATGAAATTATGGAAATAATGCACAAATGTTAATCTTAGAGTAAGAGTTTGATTTATTTTTAGTTATATCTCTACGAAATAAAATTGGAAATAATTTTTCTATTTTTTCTTTCTTTCTTGCAGTTTGAACTTTGACCATTATAGGCTGATCTAGGAATAACATCTGTAGGCATATTGTTTCCCTACTCAGAGTTTTCATAACTGTATTTCTGAATTTCTCAGTTGCTGCACTGGAAGGAAAAATGTTCTGTTTTATTCCACTTTGCATTTAGAAGGAAAGCAACACCAAATTTTATTTGAAGTCTGAACTAAGACTGGTATCGATTCTAAAACTCGAAGGACAGTCTATATCTTTTTAAATGTTTATCTTTTAACCTGATTGAACAATGGAAAAAATTGTGGATGAAAGATTTAAAATTCAAATTAAACTATAATTTAAAAGAAAATTTCTATAAGATAATATATTGCTGGTATTTACAACCAAATAAGTCATCTAGATTCTAGAATGTATAAAGGTATTTCAAATGAACATTGGACATATAAAAATAAAGAAGGGACTTTTTACCATTTATGGTGGACATATAATAAAGCAAAGAAATTTTGGAATAATCATATTTTAATACAGAAAATTCTTTTAAAAAGATGAAAATAAAACCAGAAACTTTTCTTTTGGGTTTAATGGAAATAGACTTGGAAATTTTTTTGGGAACTTTGATCTTATATAAGTTGACAACAGCAAGACTACTGTATGCACAAAAATGGATGGATATTTTGATTCCCACCATGGACAAATGGCTACATAAACTGATGGAGTTGGCAGAAATGGTTAAATTGACTATTAATGAAAGTAAAGAATATAAGTACTTTTGTTGCTACATGGAGATCACCTTGTGTTTGAGGTAGAAAAAAATGAAACTTTAATTTTGGGTTTTAATGATTAGATTGATTTGTGTTTATAGAAATGGCTAATTTATATTATGATGGAAAAGAAAAAAGTTGTGGTTTAATTTTAATACTTTGTTTTACTGCAATGGAAGGAATGGGAAGTCAACACTTTTTGTTTCTTTTCTCCCTCCCTCTTCACTTTTCTTTCTCCTTCTCCCCCCCTACTGTGTCTTCCTTTTTGATTATGTATATTTTATTTTATTCTATAATCTAATAAAATATTTAAAGAATGAGAAAAATTATCTTTTAACTTCACATTCTTTTTTTAATCAATAAATCAATAAGATTAATATATAAAATCAATATATAGTATTTATACAGGATAAATAGAATTGGGGTGGGCTTCATCTTGTTTGCATTGGTTTGGGTGAACCGGATGTTAATTTTATGTCCAGTTCAGCAAATTGGTAGCTATGATTACCAGCTGGCACTGCCCCACCCAACCCCGCCCCTTCCAGGAGTCCCCATATGGTCCATTTTGGATCCCAGGTTAGTGCAGGGGCTGTGTGGAACCTGGAGAGGTGGAAAAAGGCCTCCCAGAGGTCTGTGGAGGGCAAAAATAGGCCTATTTCTGGCCTCCAGAGAGCCTCCAGAACCCAGGGAAGTGGAAAACAGGCCCTCCACAGCCTGCTTTTGCTCCCAGGATGGGGTGGGGGGCTGACTAGACCTCCATGTCCATGCCTACCCAGCAACCAGGTAGAGGACTGGCTGTTAAATTATTTGAAGGCCACCACTGAGTAGAATCCCAGCTGCTAGAATGTAGCATGGACAAAAGTATCATAGTTTTGCTCTTATTTATTTATTAATGCTTCTTCTTTATCTCTCACCTTAAAGTTTGATCTGTTTGTTTGTTTAAGCTGTCATTAAGTAGGAAATCCATTTTCTTTTCTTTATACTCCTCTCCAGGTTCAGTTCTGCACTTATCTTTCTTGATTTCCATCTGTATATCTTGCCCACAGAGTTCCATAGCTTTGTATACCTCTCTCTAAATATAAATTTCATTTCTTGCTTCTGATTTCCTTACTGATTTCGTACTATACAACAAGAGGCTTTTTATCTCTTTCCTTCATACCTACATCTTTTTACCTTGGCATCTCTCAGGGCTCCATAACTTTGCTTTTGACTTCTTTCAGTTACAGATCTGTTTAACCCGACTCCCTAGCATACAAGTTAGCTTCTTCAATATTACTTACTTGGCAACATTTGACCAGATTTTATGTATTTCCCAAGTTGGTTATACATTAGCCGATACTATGATCTGAAACTTTCAGTGGTGTGAAATGATTTGCAAAATGCCACAGGTGCTTAAAGAAGGCACTGTATTAATATAAAATATTAAAGGACGTTTTTCTCTAAAACCAGCATGGAGCCATTTAAAAGAAAAAGGAATATATGTCAGAGTTGTTGAAAATACATTGTCCTTGGAGTTTCAGAATAACAGTCATAGTTCAGATATCAGGTAAAATTTGGTTTTGGTTGCCTTCTGAATGAAAAGTGGAATAAAACAGAACATTTTTCCTTCCAGTACAGCAATTGAGAAATTCAGATGACACCTATGAAAATTGAGAGTAGAGAAACTATATTGTATTAATTATTATGTCTATACATGTTGTTCCTAGATCAGCATATAGTGGTCAAAGTTCAAGCAACCTCCTTCGAGGTTAATTAAAGAAAAACTGTTCTATAGAGTTGGAGCAAGTCCAAATATAGTTATAGTTCATCATAAACTTTGCACAAATTAATACAGAACACAGAAAAAAAAGCAGGTTCTAAGCTAGGAAGATAGTATTATTTTCAGCCATTTGAAATTGCTTTAAAGAGACTCAGAAGGATAGTTGCAAGCTTTATAAACCGTGCTGACAATGCATGGAGAATGAAGCACAAGGGTTATAGTCCTTAACTTATAACCATAACCTCCATGGATCAAAGCTACTGGGAAAGTGATTGCCTTTGATTTAACCAATTATAAATTGTTATTAACCTGTGCTTGCGCATTTATAAGGAAAAAAAGAGCCTCGGGATTGAATGGGTGGAGGGTAGCTCTATGTTTAACCTACTGAAGTCAAACTGACCTGATTATTCAGGGGCATGCACATGAATAATAATTAGGCATGATTGATTGAATACCACTCATGTGATTAATACATTTGAAAGTTTATCACATACGGTGTCAGGAGACACTTTGGTGGATTTTTAATTCTAACTCTGGTTATAGTAACTAAAAGTGGACGTAGTACTCTTTAGGAAACTGCAGCTATGCTAAGAAACTTTATAGCACCTTGTTCTCTGTTATGTATATACCATTTATATCATGTTAAATAACTCTGAGTATAATGTTATCCTATTAAAATAAGAACATTGTGTTACCAGGTCAGTTAGAACAAAGTGAATCAGATATTGTCTGGGAGTGGAAGATCCATCCTTCTTTTCCCAATATAGAAGGAATGTGAGAAACAAGTGGATTGGACATACCTAGACAACAATTAGAGTCCCTAAATCCATCCTTTATACATCTAAATAACTATTTGCCTATCTTATAAACTGTGTATTATAATCTATTAGTGTAGAAAGTTAGCACCCATCCATCTCTTGGAGGAATGAAATGTTCTGGAAAATATTGAAAAGGCAGAATATTATATTTCCCTGGATGAGAAAAGGAGAAATATATTTTAAAGACAAAGCAGCTTCCTGCAGCTCCCTGCCCCCACCTTCAGCTTCAGGATGATGGGATTAAGACATGGCCCTCAGGAAATGATAGGATTATCCATTTCACCACATGATTCAGCCAAACTTAGCACACTTACAACCTACAAGCTAGGAATGACCCCTGACAGCATCCAATCAGGATACTCTTCCTGTGCCCCAGAAAGTTGAAAGCTTAGAGAGAGGGTAAAATCAAGGGACTCTGAGCATCTCCCTTTTTGCTCAGGAGCTCCAAGGCATGTGGTCCTGTCCATCATTAAATCTTCTTTCCAAACAACTTCCATGAATCCAGTGTCTTTTTTCCCATTTGGAACTGAACCTAGAAAGATATTTCTTTCAACATTAGGCTGGTTCAGCTTTTAACTGAATTCAAGCCTATAAACTCTTATAACTTTACGAGAACAAATTATCTGAAAGCATGTGTCTCTCGCAAAATATAATGAGTTTAATATACTATGACAACTCATATGATTTAGTATAAGTGTTTGCAATGATTAATGTACATTTTTTACATTCTGTATTGTAATTAGCTGGACCAAAAGAATATTGAATATTCATTCCGATGTCGTAATGTTGATGTGCAGATGAAGAAGAAGTGAGACATTTTTGAATGGCTAAAACTGGGAAATACCACATCAAGTACACAAAACAAATAAAAAACAAGAGCACAGTTGGGTCAACAGATGACCAGGTCACCTCAGTAGAGGATGCCAACATGATAACAAAAATGACAAAAGAGGAGTCTTAGCTTTTGAGGAAACTAGTGAAATGTCAACAGGAAAACAGAAAAAAAACAATACAAAGGCAGTGCTCTCAGAACTGAAAACAAACATCATAAAGAAAAAGTTATAAATTCTAGGTATCTTACAACTAAATCTCAAATTGCCTTCAATCATTCTCTGCTAATCATACAGTAAAGATGTGAATATTCAGTCTCATTTGATTATAAAATATAGGGAAAGTTTAAATTGCACATAACATCTTTCTAAACTCTGTGGCCTTCTTTGGGAGTCCTGAGTTAAAATACAGAGCTGTTCATGAATTGGGAAGAGACTTTGGGAAGAGATTGTCCTGGATTCCAGAATCTTCTCATACAGATGGCCTGGGCAATGATTTTACTGTCTTTTTGGTACCCAGTAATAATCATTTTGTGCCTGAACATATCAGTGTAAGTGCTATCAGATATCTTGCTAGCATCATTTTTATGTATTGTTTTGTCATGGAATTTTTAAAAAGACATCCAATGTTATGTTATGCTTTGTATTATATTGTATTGTATTATTGTTGTAAGAGTTATATTATTATCATTATTATTATTATTATTGTTATTATTATTATTATTGTTGTTGTTGTTGTTGTTGTTGTTATTAAGACAGTGGCCTGCATTGGCAAATTCAACATACATACTCTTCTTTTTTTGCTGTTTCCATGGCTGGAGAGAGGTTTAGAGTGTAAAATGGGACTTACAAAACAGCATATTGTTAGGAACCCTGTAATGAAGAGCTTACATTAAGCTGCTTTGCAAGTCAGGAACAAGAGCATTGAAGCCCACTGAGATAGCAATATTCACAAAGCAACTCTATAAGTTAATATACAAATAATAATAAAAAACCCACCTACAGCATTGTTAAGAGCATAAACTTGATTATTTCAGGTTTATTTCTGCCAACATTTTGAATGAAGCAGAATTTAGGATTCACTCCTGAGAAAAATCTGCCTGTTATTATGGTTATGGCGATCATGATTTTATGGTTCATCCAGATGTTTGACTGGATTAAGCATTTTTATCCACCTATGGAGTCCTTTTGAAAGACCTGGGATAGACAGATATTGTTGTTTGATGGTGCTAAAGCTATTGTCATAGGATATAATCTGTTCCAAGTAAAGCTGCATTTTGCAATTGCCTGATGGGGATTCTATTAATGTTGGTGATGTCCAAGTGGTACTCAGGATGTTTGGGGCTGCACTAAAGGTGAATATCATTACTGGCAATCTCTTTGCTTTCTTTTGCCATAGTTGTTCTACTTCTATTTGCAGGTTTTTGTGTTTTTTAATTTTCTGTACATCTTTCTCTTCTCTTCTGCTATCTAGAGTTACTGCAATGTTCACTATCCAGACTTTTTGGTTTTCTTATCAATAAATGCTAAATCTGGATGTTATGTGGCAGATGCTTCTTTCTTTGAATTCTAAAATCCCAGAGGACTTTTTGCATCTCCATTTTTTTTCATTTTTTTTATTTGTGGTCCCCACCAGTTCTTGCTTGCAGGCCAATAACATTTCTTGCAGATCTTCCAAAGCACCATTGCTGCTCCTTTGTCATACCATTGTTTGTAGTTGAAATGGAATCTTCTTCTCAATTCTGGCTTTGTATGCATTTGTTGGGTTTGTTTCTTGCAATGAGCTGGTGTTTATATTTGATATTACAATATTGGCATCTTTTAATACTTGTATCAGTTGTTTCTTTAGAACTAGTTTTAATGCAGACAGCTTTATTCTCTTGTTTTTGTGCTATTCTAAATATTGTTATCTTTATTTCTTAGTTAAAACACTTGGTTCTTTCTGGGGAGAAGATAGAAGAAAGCATGTCTGGATTGGGAATGAAAACAATTCAACAGCACTTCTGGCTTTCTGTTGATTTCTGCTGATTTCTCTGGGTTGCTTCTACAATCTGAGTTACTTCTGGCAAGGATTTGATGTCTCTGCCCTGGGCAGACCTTTGCATTTCTTCCAGTTCTGCTTCTGCCAATAGTTTACTCCACATTATAAATCAATGTTGATTTGCTCGCTTTTGTTCTGATAGTTCTGATTCTGCATGTTGTTCTTTCTAGAACTAGCACATCCTTTTCTGATATCTTCTTATTGTATTTTATTTGTAATAACAGATTCTTTCTTTGTCATTATTATTATTAGAGAAATGCTTTGATTAAACAATCCTGCAATCTTATTCTGGAAATCATGTCCTTGGCCACCTGAGGCTGAGCTAAACACAGTATGTGAAATGCACACAGTTCTGTTCATGGAAACTTTCCACTTGCCTTTTGCACACTTTAATTATGACTTTGTGGCAGGATTTCGTGCCGTCATAGAAATTGTGTGCTGCGCTCCTGCTGAGGAAAAGATTGTGCAAACCTACAAGAAGTACACAAAGGTTTGTTTTTCTGGGAAACTGATGAATTTTTCCTCTGGGGAGAATGAGCATGTTTATTTTCAGCAAAATTATACACCTGAAGAATTGCTTTGCTAAGTGTTGTTAGGAACATTTGATTTTCCATCCTTTAGGTTATAGGTGAAGAATATTCAGGTAGTCATTGACTTACAACCATAATGGAGTCCATAATTTTGTTTATAAGTCATTGCAGTTGGAAGTTGAGGTTCTAAATTATATAACTTCTTATGATAGTTGCAAAGCAAGTCTCTGCAGTCATTAAGTGACTCATGCAGTCATTAAATGAACCACATGTTCATTGAATAAATCCAGCCTGTCCACTGGGCAATGATTGCTATTTTCTGCTAAAAATCATAGCAAACTGCAGTCATGTGACCAGAGAACACTGCAAAACTAGTCTTAACTGCAAGTTAGTTGACAAATAACTGAAATGTGATCATAGGACTGCAGGAGTGGGGGCAGTAGTCGTAACTTTGAGGGCAGGTTGTAGGTAGCTTTATGAAAGTTCATGAACCACAGTGGCACAGTGGTTAAAGTGCAGGCTACTTCTGCTGACTGCTGGCTGCCTGAAATTTGGCAGTTTGGGTCTCACGAGGCTTAAGGTTGACTCAGCCTTTCATCCTTCTGAGGTGGGTAAAATGAGGACCTAAATTGTTGTGGGCAATATTCTGACTCTGTAAACTGTTTAGAGAGGGCTGTAAAGCACTGTAAAGAGGTATACAAGTCTAAGTGTTATTGCTATTGTAATTTCAAATAAGTATTAAATGACTGGTTATAAGTCAAGAACTACCTATATGGCCTTCCAAAGTTTGTTCCAGTGAATTTCCCATCATTCATTACAATTGTCTATGGAGATAGCAAAAGCACTTAGACTTATATAGTGCTTTACAGCCCTCTCTAAGTGGTTTACAGTGGTCAGCATATTACCCTCAACAATCTGGGTCCTCATTTTACTGAGCTTGAAAGGTTGGAAGGCTGAATCAACTTTGAGCTGGTTATACTTGGCAATTGGCAGTCAACAGAATTAGCCTACAGTACTGCATTCTAATCACCATGCGCCATGGCTTTTGGTGGCTTTCAGTCACCTAGGTTATTGGTTGTCCCAGAACGGCTTTTTCTAAAGGCAGCTGGACTTTGTTTTTCCTTGAAGATATTTTGTTTCTGATCCAAGAAGCTTCTTGACATGAGTGACGCTGCTAAAAAAAATTCCCTCAACATTGTTCAACTATTACAAAGTCTGCACTACCATTACTGTTAATCTTCTCATCACTCCTTATCACCCATCCCCTCCCACT
>BHFT01052864.1:0-25755 GCA_004320025.1 Laticauda laticaudata | reverse complement strand
ATTTTGGACTTTGCTTAAACCTTTCTGGAAGTAAAACCCTACATTTACTGTACAGTGTATCTGTGTACTGTGTGTGCGTTATTCCAACACTACTCTCTATACGTCTCCCTGTATGCACTCATTCTCCTAATGGGGAATTACCTCAACAACAGGGTTTGTTCATCCACCAGCTAGCTCTCAGAAGATATGGTGAGCACTCCATTTTACAACATATGGACATATTTTACAACATATGGATAAGCCAAAGTTTCACCTGAGAAACTATTAGCATCTTACATCAAGCCAAGTCAAAAAATGTTAGGCAATTCCCAGAAGCTGCTCTTTCAGACAAATCAGTTATCAACAAACCCCTAGAGATCAACTATACTTACGTATCAGTCAAAAGAGACAATAAAAAAAACTTGGGGGAGGGGAGAGACGAGAACAAATCCACTCCAGCAACCCACACTAAGATAAGCAGGGATTAATACCAGACAAAAAAAAATCAGGCAAAAAATAACACGCTAATCAAGGAACCACGAAGGAAGTCAATACACCTTCACTAAATATGGTAGGTAGGCAAACTACCAAGTATAAACAGGCAGCAAAGCCCCAGACTCATTCAGGGTGATGCTGTTACCAAGTTGGGTAAGGAAACATCTGCAGGAACCAAGTTAGCACCAAGTTTACAATTCTACCCTGAGCTGCAGATACACTCTTTTCAATCTGGAAAGTCCTGACTGTAAATCAACAAGACTCGTGGGAAGTCTTGAGAACTATTATCCAAATGCAAGTAGGGAAACAGGCTGAAGAAGGTGTAAACTATATTAGCATGAGAATTAATCTCATTTTCATCCACTGCTTTCAGCAAACCCTTTCCTAAATGGTTTTTGTGGCCCTTACCATTCCCAATGAAATAATGGGAATGAAATTAATATTGCACAAAAATTGAAAGAGTCTGAAATACCCACAATGGAGGGATGATTGATGAAGATGATAGAATTTGCAGAACTGACTTGTTTAATGAGAGAAAAGACAACAACTGCATTTGTTTGTGACTGGAAATCCTTTGTGGCCTTTTTTTTTTGCTGATAGTTGAAAAAATATACGTGATTTATAGGTTTACTGATTACAAGGGTAGATAATGGAAAGGAAAGAAGTCATAATGTAATCTTAGAGAGAGAGATGATAAAGTTGAAATGCATTTATTGCTGCAAAGAAGGTTGGAAGTAATTTCTTCATATTTTGCCTTTCTTTTCTCTTTTTGCCTTTCACTTCTTCTTACCACTTTCCTTTGAATTTATTTCCTTTTTCCATTGATTTTATCTGGTAACAATTTCTTCAGTAAGAATTAATTGAAATATATATATATGTGTGTGTGTGTGTGTGCGCGTGTGTGTATATGNTTCGGGTATTATCCCACGTCATTGTAGTGCTTTTAAAGTTGTAGCAACGTTTCAGCAGAATCTCATCTGCCATCATCAGGCTTCTGTATTGAGTTTGTATGTACAAACTCAATATGTACATACAAACTCAATACAGAAGCCTGATGATCTTAAAGTTAATGTCTGGGTCCGTTGTTCAAAGATACCTTTCAATATGTCCAGTGTTAAAATGGACAGAATTTGCTTAATTCTGGATAAGTCAATTTGAAGTGTTCTTTTCCTTTAATTGTAAACTATAATTACTTCGAGTTTCCTCTAGTATCCAAACTTTTCAAAGTCTCATCTACCCTTTTTTAAAACAATTCGAAACAAAAGCATTTTCTTACAGGAAGGATGTAATTAATTTCAAAATTGTATTTTAAATCAAATACAATCAAAGTTCTAATAACCTTTTGCTGTTTACTCCCCAAATGTGCATTTTTAAAAAGTTTTTAAATTTGCATTTAAAACTTCTTCCACTAAGGATTGAAGGGAACTCACCTTATACTTTCAGACTTGTGGAACCAAAGGTTCCTAATAGCTTAAAAAATAGTTAACAAGTTTTTAGAAAAATAAGTATGCATACCCAATGTCTTTAAAGGCACAATCTGAGTTGGAGAAAGATGTCTTCCAGTGGTCTAAACACAGAGCTGGTATTCAGCAGGTTCTGACCAGTTCTGGAGAACCGGTAGCGGAAATTTTGAGTTCTTCGGAGAACCAGCAAATACCACCTCTGTCTGGTCCCGCCCCCATCTATTCTCTGCCTCCCAAGTCCCAGCTGATTGACTAGGTCTTCTTTTGCTGCCTTGCACAGGAGAACGGAGCTGGAAAGGAGGTTCGTGGGGTGGGAAGGGAATGGGATTTTGCAGTAACCTTCCCCCAGGACTGGGGAGGGAATGGGGATGCCATGCCCACCAAGCCACGCCTACAGAACCAATAGTAAAAATTTTTGAATCCTACCACTGTCTAAACATGTCTTGCAGTTATTAGAAGAGCATCTGTCTGGAACACTTTGTGGATGATCTCCAGTGCTCTACTTTTCTGCTTTGCTGTGATAAAAGCACAGGCATCTTCAGATTAACATTTCTTCTCTGGAAGACCATTACTGTAAATACTACTAATTCCTATCTACCAGTATATTTAAAAAATACAAAAATGCATCATTAAGTTCAGGGTTTTTTTTCAAAAAAATCTCCCTTTATCACAGTTAATGGGAGATAACTCTTTCTTTATTCTTATTTCCACAATGTAACTGTTTTTCATTCTCTTTCCTTTTGTCCTGTAGTCTCCTCTCCCAGGAAGGTTTAAAGGAGATTCTCCAACAACTTGAATGCCATTTTACATGGGAGTTGCAGAAAGAGCATATTGATCCTGATGAACTGGAGGAAAGAATTGCTGAGCAGATCCAGTTCTTAATCAATAAATCCAAAGTTCAAAATTACAACCTTCTTGCCTATGTGAAATTCCTGAACGACAAGAATGAAGAAGCCCTGGAAAACTTGCAGAAAGCTGAAGAGGCTGTGCTCCTAGAATACCCTGGGGATGTTGAAAAGGGAAGCCTGGTTACCTGGGGCAACTGTGCCTGGGTGCACTACCACATGGGCAATCTTACTGAATCCCAAGCCTACCTGGAGAAGGTAGAAAGCATCTGCAAGCAACTTGGAAGTGAGTCTCCTTATAAACTGCAGCTCCCACAGATCTACTGTGAAAAAGGTTGGGCGCTCCTAAAATTTGGAGCCAGTTATTATGAAAAGGCCAAGGAGAGCTTTGAAAAAGCCCTGGAAGAAGAACCTGAAAACCCAGAATTTAATTTGAGCTATGCAATCACAATATACCGCCTGGAAGATTATTATGCAAAAAAAAGTTCAGGAAAAAGCTCTTCATTGGAACCTTTGAGGCGTGCAGTAAAACTGAATCCCAATGACATATTTGTGACACCTCTTCTTGCATTAAAGTTACAGGACACAAACAGAGTGAAGGAAGGAAAAAAATACATTGAGGAAGTGCTTGGAAAATATCCTGATGTTCCTTATGTATTAAGATATGCTGCCAAATTTTACAGAAGGAAAGGAGATGTAGAGACGTCATTGCAACATTTGAAGAAAGCATTGAGCTTGACCCCAAACTCTGCATTCTTGCACCATCAGATTGGGATTTGCTATAGAACACAGTACTTTGCACTGAAAAAAAAAGTGTCCAAAGGCCAATTCCAATTTGTTCTAAAGCAATTTGAACTTTTGAACCTTTGCATTTTTCATTTCCAAAAAGTGGTGGAGCGTAAAACCAAGTTCATCTATGCTTATATTGACCTTGCTAACATGTATGCTGAACAACAAAGACTACCGAAAGCAGATGAAACCTTTCAGAAAGTGTTTGCCATCAGCAACCTAACTGCTACAGAGAAGCAGCAGCTCCATTTTAATTATGGATGTTTTCAGGAACATCACAGAAAATCAGAAGTGAATGCTATGAAACAGTACCTGGCTGGGCTGAAAATTGAAAACGGTTCATTTGAACAAAAGAAATGTGAAAGGAGCTTGAAGCAATTGTTGCATAAAACGGTTAAGAAAGGTCTAATATGTGTTGAGATGTTTGAAATCTTGGGATCTGTCTCCGAACGCCTTGGATTAAAAAAAGAAACCATTGAGGCCTATCAAATAGCCCTGAAAATGGATCCTGGGAATGAAGAGTATCTGAGTACAGTTATGAACGTGAAGCTTTCCTTGAAAAACTAAATGTTTGCTCTGTTTTCCAATATATGGCTTCCAAATATTTTAAGTTTTGCATTTCATGCCATGTCAAAAACCCAAATAGTTACCATTTACAATTGCCTTGAGCTAGAGTACTTACATCACTGCTCTGTGTGTCTGTGTGTGTGTTTAGAATATTAGCTTCTAATAAGGCCTTATTACAACACTAAAAGTCAAAACATTAAACTGAACAGCAAGCAAAATAAAACAAAAGGATTAATTATAAATGGGGTGGAGGTGGAATCTTACAATGATGCTCTGTAGCTTCAACTGGTCCTTGCAGAAGCTGCAATGCCTCTATGCATGTATCACAATTTACCACTGAGCCTTGGTGGTGGTATTGCAGGTATTGCAGGCTATCCTGTTGATTGCCAGCAGTTCGATTCTCACCAGCTCAAAGTTGACTCAGCCTTCCATCCTTCTGAGGTGGGTAACATGAAGACCCAGATTGTTGGGGGCAATATGCTGACTTTGTAAACTGCTTAGAGAAGGCTGTAAAGCACTGTAAAGCGGTATATAAGTCTAAGCGCTATTGCTATTTCATCTGCTTCAATTGTCTGAGCAGGTGAAGTGAGGCAAAGGGACTGCTCTGGGAAGGGTCCTGTCATGTCATGTTCTAGGCTTCTCCAACAGCACGAAGCTGAGTCCTCGTCCCGATAAACTCCTTTTATTTCATTTACAGTGAATTCCTCTCCAGCAAAGTCCCTGCCAACAGTCTTTCAGGATAGTTCCCAACTACAGACCTCTTTCAGGCTTGGAGAGTGACCAGGCTGATATCTTTCAGATGCCACAATAGTGGGCAAGAATGCAGGCATGAACTAATTGTCTCCTGCAAAACCCCACTCCCCTTTCGCTCCTCTTTTATTGCCTATGGGAGGGACCATTCACTGTCCACCTGTGGCTTTACTCCCAAGTCAACCCTTATTCCTTAGCTGTTTCCTTCATCTGGCAACTCTGTGCATGCTCACACTGGGAACAGCTCCAGCTGTTCTTTGCCTCACTGATGTCCAACTCCGAAGGCAGCTGATAACTGTCCGACAGCCCTGGCCTCATTTCTGCCTCCGACACAGCACTAATCAGAGCCTCCTCCAGACTCCAGGACTGGCCCATGTTCCTCCCTAACCTTCTCACTGTCCTAGTCTGCTGCCAGCTCCTCTGGCCATTGATAGGCCACAACATGTCATGACTTAGCTTTGGGGATGGGACATCACTTAAATCATCAAAACATTGCATAGCCTAATCTGCAGGCAACCTCAATCTTATATTTATCCTGCAGTTCTATATTGTAATTGCTTTCAAATTAGACAAAGAAATTGCTTTCAATGGACAAAGAAATTTCAGTCCCAATATATATGCAGGGCTGGACTTTCCTGTTAGGACAAAGTAGTGGCTTGTCACATAGATAGAATAAATATGACTTTGTGACAAGAGCTAAAATTTTCAGAGCATAATAGTCTCTCGAATTACATACCTAGTACATGGAATTTGATAACTATTCATTCTCCATGCTTTTACTATGGCCTCAAGACTGATACTGCAGGATTGGAAAGATAAAGCTATGGCCAAATTTCACTGAACGGATTGAAGAGCTGGTTACTTGCCACCTATGAGTAGATTGCTTATAGACATAGACGCTGGACAAGCATAATATGTGACATGTTTATACTCAGTGGTAGGCAATGATAGTTATAGATGAGTAATATTGAATAATAATATACTTTTTTCTCTCTTGTATTTTTTAATCTCTTAGAGTAATACGTTACTTTTCTTTGGTACTGTAACTTATTGCTATCATAATTATTTTTGTAAATAATAAATAAGTTGGCCTTACAGATCTCTTATGGCTATTAAAAAAAGGGAAAAAATGCAGCAATCTTCTTTCTTGCCCTGCATAGTGATCTAAGAAATATCTGGCTCTGCTGAATAAAAGTAAAATATCCTGGCCTTTGAATTCTTCAAGGAGGCACCTGCAAAAGAAGAGGCAAAAGAAGTAATTGCTGTAATTAAAAAGTATATAATCTGGACAACAGCTTTATGGAAACTTCTGTTTAATTACTGGGTTGTTCAAAGATGAAGATGCTATCAGAAATAAGGTAGCTGGCTCAAGTTCAGTCGAGTTTAGTTCCAAGTTACTATATGAACCATGTGGTTTTCTTTGAACTGAGGAAGTAATTTGCCATTGGTTCTTTTGGAATGCTATTTGACTTCTGAATTTAGCCTAATTAGAAAGATAAGGAGAGTAGCTTCTCATTCAAATACCAACCAAATCTTGTTTTACCGTTTTGGGATTAACAAAAGCCATCTGCAAATCTTCATCTGACTGCTGAGTTCATAAGCAACAGACCTCCCCAATTGAATACAGGTCAGTACATTTAAATTTATTAATCACATTAGTCCAAAATATTTTATCCTGTTTCTCATTGCAAAAAACCTGAAGTAGTTTTATGATAAAATCCATTAAAAATGGGTGGAGAAAATCATCCTACAAAGAAAAGACTTATACATCTACTCTTGCTGTTGGATCTGACATATTGCAAAGGGGAAGTCATTTTACAGGGTGGCAGCATCACAAATCATGAAGAGAATGGCAATTCAGTTTGCATGTGTGTTTGCTTCATGTTACTAGAACAAAATATTCCTAAGGTGAATGGCACTAAGTTAAAAAGATAAGACAGGTTATCCCAAGCATTATTCACATTCCACATTCATGGGACAGGTTTATAATATATGTTGGCTCTGAATGGCAGAAGATACCATCTTAAGAAGGCAATGAAAGAGAATTGAACTTTGACTGTGATGGATCTGTGTTCTAAATGGGTATAACATTCCACTAACCTGCTTAAACAGGAGAGTCCAGAAATCAAAACGGTGCCTTTAATTTTGATGCTGCATCGCTTAACCCCGCTGCTGTGAAGATGCTTCAAAATGTACCTTTGAGGTTCCTTGAAGGAAAGCGAGTATAATAAGACCTGAGCTGTCTTTGTGTAGTTCATGCAGCCACAACTGTGGGTCCTCTTCCACAGAATTAGATACCAGCATCACTCCCCAAACTAGAATGTCCTAATGGCCACCTGTTGTCAGATCAGTTGTGGTTTCTTAGGTTTACAAAGTGTTACTCTTGTTGATGAGGCTGTTATCATCTTCATTCAATAGCAAATTGCTGGTCTTTTGTTCTCACAGGAAAGTTCTAGGGAGGATCCTTGGGGTGTGTATGACATCATTGTACTTCAGGTATCATAAACAAGCTTGTAATCTCTTATAGGAAATTGAGTGATTTGGATCTCTCTCTCCATCCCTATGGGTGGTTAGGATTAATGACATTCATTTTTCAACATAGCTACCAGACTTTCATGCTACCTGTGTTTCTTTATTTCTTATTGAGGTGAAGGAGCAAAACACTTTTTATGAGACTTAATTTGAGATTAGGATAAATCTGCTGAAAGTCATAACATTGGTTGCATGTGTGGATAATTTTGAAAGGAGAATTTCACACATTTTTAAGAAGGTACAGTGATAGTTTGATGAAATAGTTAAAGGTGCTGTATTAAAAGTGGGAACCCTGAGTTATAGAATTTAGACATGAGGCCCGCTGGTTGGTTTTGAGTCAGTCATTCTCTCTCAGCTCTAGAAAGAAGGTCCCGGCAAGCTACTTCTGAAAATGTTGCCAAGCAAACTGCAGGGACTTGTTATAGCAGTCTCCAGGAATCAAACGGGTGGGATTCAACTGGTGTAACTACCGGTTTGGTGATTACGTTTTGCTGCGCATGCATGTAAAACGTCATAAGCTGTGCTGCCCGGACAGCTGAAAAGCGCTGTGTGTGGGTGCACGGCATTTGAAAAGCCTCTTTTTCCCTGCTTTTTCAACCTCAGCTGTGCCGTGCAAAGCAGCTGAGGTTGAAAAAGCAGGAAATAAAGGACAGGTGAGAGCCCGGGCGGGTGAGTAGGCCAAACAGCAACAGACACAAAACCGGTTCTGTGTCTGCTGCTCTTCAGAGCTACTGGTTCTATAGAGCCAGGCAGAACCAGTAGCATCCCACCCCTGGAATCAATCAAGGCTGTCTTAATGGACCATAAAAATAACAATGGCATCAATGCTCGTGAATCATAAGCACCACATACAATCTGTACATCAGGTAGTGAATAGAAACTTTCCTGGGAAGTATAGGGCAGGGGTCTCCAACCTTAGCAACTTTAAGACTTGTGGACTTCAACTCCCAGAATTCCAAAGCTGGCTGAGGAATTCTGGGAGTTGAAGTCCACAAGTCTTAAAGTTGTCAAGGTTGGAGACTCCTGGTAAAGGGGACTTTACCTTCAGAGCTTTGTTGCTGACTTCTGTTCAGACATTTGATTGTCCGCTGAAGAATAGGTTGGATTTGTGGAGCTTGGAAATGAGCTTCACAAACCCATCTTAGGTTTTTTTTGTATTAAGCAAAATTCCAAAATCTTTACATTGAGCATCTGTATATGTATGCAACTCCTGGGACATTTGTACTTTTTTCTGGCTGAATAAATTTTATACGTAAGCTTTCCTAACTGTTGAGTAGCTATGGGTAGAAGTTCCAGAAGTACGTATGTTTACCTACAATTCATTTCTTTTGGGCAATTAACTGTGACATATTGAGGAATATAAATGCAAAAAATAGACAGTAAAACCACTGGGAACTGGAAAATGAGTGACCTGAATGCTCCTGAGGAAGGCTGGTGAGAATGACCACATATTAGGCTACTGTGACATTTTCAAGACATTTGGAGAAGAAAATTGCTTATATTCACTCAGTGAATACTCAGTGAATACTTGTTGGCTGGGCAGATTCACTAAGAGATGACAGAGGCATTCATGGGAGGTGGTTTGGCATTGTCAATCCTGAGCAAGTAGGTCATGGTTTGCTTCCACTACATTGGATTTCTTCTCTTGTCAGGGAGCTATTGAGGGCAGTGAATAATGTGACCTTGGGAAAAGGAGTGCTCCATCCACCTTGAAGGAAAGAAGTACATCTTCAACTGGGTGGGATAACTAGCAGTTTATCTTCTCACTTTCAGTGAAGGTTGTTAAACTTGCAGCTATGGAGATGAATGAGGTAGTGCAGTGGTGGGATTCAATTTTTTTTACTACCGGTTCTGTGGGTGTGGCTTGGTGACCATGGCAGGGGAAGGATACTGTAAAATCTCCATTCCTTCCCCACTCCAGGGTAAGGTTACTGCAAAATCCTATTAAAAAATAAACATGGCTATAACAGTGTAATTACATGGTCAATTGACAAGCAAGAGCTCCTAAGTAGGGACACCTGTTTAAAAAGGTTTGCAGTGACCTCTGAAGTACCTGATACTCCAAAGCGGTATTTCTCAACTGTGGCAACTTGGAAGACATAGAACTGCTGGCTGGGGAATTCTGGGAGTTGAAGTTGATATGTCTTCAATATGCCAGAGTTGAGAAACATTGCCCCAAAGGATTTGGCTGAAACCAATGGTGGGATTCAAAATTTTTTACTCCCGGTTCTGTTGGTGTGGCTTGGTGGGCATGACAGGTAAAGGATACTGTGAAATCTCCATTCCCACCCCATCCAACTAACCTGTTTTCCAGCTCCATTCTTATGTGCAGGCAACAAAAGATGATCCAGCCGATCATCTGGGACTCTGGAGGCAGAGAATAATTGGCTGCAGGGCCAGTCAGAGGTGGTATTTCCCAGTTCTTCAAACTTCTCAAAATTTCTGCTACCGGTTCTCCAGAACTGGTCAGAACTGATTACTTCCTTTTACTGGTCTACAATAGAAAGTGTCCTTACCTATTGTATTATGGTGTGGTATGCTGGCTTGACAGCTGTGGACAAAAAGGCATTACAAAGGGTGATGAGCACAGCACAAAAAATTATGGGCTGTCCCCTGATTGCCAGAACCCACTGCCTCAACAGAGTGAGGAAAATCCTCAGGGATGATTCACACCAGCTTTGATCCTTGATTCAGTTGCATGTCATCATGCAGAATATATCTTCAAAATTAGGAAGGGAGCAGGAGTTTTTAATATTGGAAATGCAGATTAAATGGTAACCAGAAGGACCTTTGCAAAGCTCCATCTTGTGCATTTGTGGTAACCATTTCCAACTTGGAGGCTGATTGATGGTCAATAAATTAACATATCACTGCAATTCACTCTACATGGTGCTGCCATTGAAGACCATTCAGAAGCTACAATTGATTAGGAAGGTAGTGATCAGAGTACTTATGAGCACATCACAGTTTCCCTTGTTACCCACCACTTTGGTTGCCAGTAGACTTCCAGGTGAACTTCAGAGTGCTGAACTTTACATAGCTTTTAACTTTAAAGCCTCATATGGTGCAGGATCATAATGACAAGACTACACCAATCTTTTTCAGTAGACAAAATCAGGAAACTGCGTAAGTTTGACATATACTGCATGTCAACTCATAAAACATTTCTATGTTTTCTAGTTGCCATGAACAGAAGGGGGAGTGGGTGGGAGAAAGAAATTTGAAAACAATGTAGCAGTTTGGAACCGAAGGTATACTCCATTCTTATCTTGCAAAGATTATAACAAAGCTACCAGAATTTCTGCCAAGCAAATCTCTAATTGGAGAACATGATTGATGGCTCTTAGCTGTGAATGTGTTTTGCTGGAGAATATGAATTATGATACACCCAGAGGGGTGGGGGAAAATCAGGATCAAGGGTGACAGTGAATTATGTGTCTCAAAATTGGCTTCATACTGGTGATGCTGACATATTCACTCCTAATAAATTCTTTGAAGTTTTTGAAGCTTGGCTTGAGGCTCATGATTTAATTAGAGCAACTGCCAGAATCCTGACACTGCACTTTATGGAGATACAGCAACAAAATCCTGAGACCTAGACTGAGTTCACTTCTCTCATACCTCATAATAGAATTAGGGTAGAATCAATTTAAGCTTCTTTCATTCTTTCCTGGGGTTAAAACATGGTTTATTTAATCATCTGTGCCTAGTTTCTCCAGAGTCATATCCATGGTTCTTATCTATTGACAGAAATCGGTCTCTCTTCATCTCTTTGTGTCATGCCCCTGGTGGAGACTGACTCTGAGGGAGAGGGGGAACAGATGACAGGGAGTAGAAGTGTGGCTGTGGAGGTTGTGGAGGAGGCTGGGGAAGGGCAAAGGCCAGCTGAGCAGTCAGAGGAGGATCCAGGCCCATCCCTTCTCCATCCAAGGGCATGCAGGGAGGAGAGGCTAAGGGAGAGACATGGTCTACTGGGGAGGAGAGGGCCTTGATCCTCTTCATGGGCTGCAGCTGTGACAACTGAATAAGAGGCCGGATATGCGTATGGGAGAAAGCTGGAAACAAAGCGTGGAAATATCTCTAGTTTATGGTTCCTCTCTGAGTTTGGCGTCCTTCCCAGTGTGTGTTCTGATATCTGTGGACGTCTTCAAGCCTGTATCTTGCCTGGTTTGTATTGTTTTTTATTCTTTATAATTTAAACAGCATTTCTTCCTTCTTGTGTGGGATTTTTTTTTTCCAATCAAGGATATTTGGAGCTTGGAAGCAAAGTGAAGGAATAAAAGGGGCTTCACCTGTTTTTTGTGACCGTGTTTATTTTGTATCCTACCCTGGGTCATCACACTTGTTTCAAGTCAGCTTCTCTCATATCACTGGGAGGGATTCCATGATCTTTGGGCTTTTATATCCAAAATATACTAAAACATAGATAGGGCAGCTCACTAATGAGCATTTTTGTACTCTCCAGTTGAGGAGTTGGAAGGAAGATCTGATGATATCATTGTGAGGTCCATGACAAATTCTGGTGTTGTTCTTTAAAGACAGAAAGGTCAGCAGATTCTAAAACATCAACTTCATACATTTACCCTCCTTTAAAAACCCTTTATATTCCTCTCCCTGCCGAAAGAAGAATTAGTATAGCAATTTGTATGGAAACCAAGGTAGCACTGGATGTGGGTAAGAGCAATGGGAACAATCTGAGGTTCATTAGAATTTTCCATTCCCACATAGACTACCTCTCAACATTTGGGCTGCCTAATTAAAAAGAAGAGAAAGACACGTTTTCCCATAGGTGCTGCTTGCCTTCCTATGCTGGAAAACCAGCTGCACAAGTAAAATAAATATTTTGGTACCACATGTCAATTGTCTGAACATTAAAGTATCTTACTGAAGCTTTTGGCATTCCTTTTGGATACAGGCAAGAAGATATGGGAGGAGCAGGTCTTTTTAATAATTACGTTTCTTTAAAAAATAGGTGGTAATTTTAATTGCTACAGATCAAGTCACAGATTGGGAAGAAACCAAAGTCTGGCTCAACATGATGTCCTTTGTTCTGTAACATAATTTGCAATGTTTGCTTTCTCAGAATACACGAAGATTCAAAATACCCATCATCATCAACACCATCCAAATTTGTATACTGCAGACTCATGAGTCTACAAACACATAAATTCATTATAAAACATTGCTACACAGCAACAATCATAATAAAAAACAATTCCTTCATTAATGTGCCTTTTCATAACCATGATTTTCCCCCTTAATCTTTCCTTCAAGGTTGTTAAAAGTCCTGCATTTGTAATGCTTCTGCTTTGTCTGCTTTGCCTTTGCAGCTGCTCATTTTTCTATAGATGCTTGGTTTCGTTGCTTTTCAGCATAACTTCCCTTATTGGAGAGTCATTGTCAACCCTAAAAAAAAGACTAGACTAGGAACCCAATACTATATACGGTAGGTCAGGACTACTTTTATGGTAACAGTTATAGAAACAGAATCTTATGCAGTAGTACCTTGGTAGTCATTGTTAATTGGTTCCAGGAGATGCAACAATGAGTACCAAACAAATTATTCTTATAAGGAATAATATCACAATGTTCTAGTGTGAACACCAGACAATACTGACAAGTTATAGTGTGTTATTTATCAAACAAACAGTGAGTGCTGGGACAACGTTTTCACATCAAAATGAGTTGAGTACCAAATTTACTGAGTTTCAAAGCACTTGAGTACCAAGGTACCACTGTCAGTCTGAATATGCTTCCCCTTTCCACACTTTACCTTCATATGAATTAGGGAGGACCTTGTCTGAGATTTTTTCTCATCAGGTGGTATTCAGCAGATTCTGACCAGTTCTGGAGAATCAGTAGCGGAAATTTTGAGTAATTTGGAGAACCGGCAAATACCACCTCTGACTGGCCCCACACCCATCTATTATCTGATTCCTGAGTCCCAGCTCATTGGCTGGGTCTTCTTTTGTTGCCCTGCACAGGAAAACGGAGCTGGAAATCAGGTTAGTGGGGTGGGTGGGGAGGGAATGGGATTTTGCAGTAATCTTCCCAAGCTACATCCACCAAGCCCACCAAGCCACACCCACAGAGCCAGTGGTAAAATTTTTTGAATCCCACCACTGTTTCTCATGTTATTTTCTTGGCCAGGGTTTAGGTCACCTTATTTGACCATTACTGTCCAATGCCATCATTTTTTATGCCCTCTAGTGTTTTTTAGTACATTTCTTTGGCTGTATTTGGTCCCTTTATCATTACAATTTTAAGACTGTCTGATTTTAAAGTGACTCTAGGCAGCTTACAGTTTTTTAAAAAATGGAATATTAAGTAGGGGGAAAAAACAAAAACAATTAAGCAGAAGGCAAGACCCCCCCCCCAAAAAAAACCCCAAAAGATTTNAGACCCCCCCCCCAAAAAAAACCCCAAAAGATTTCAACCACATCCTAACCATAGACCTGAGAGAACAACTAGATCTTTAGCAGTTTGTGGCAAATGAAAAGGGTGGGAGCACTATAAATTTATGATTTTGGATTTGACTAGCCCTATGTCCCCCAAACAGCTTACATATCTGAGGGAAGACTAGAACCTGGATTTCCATGCTCCTGGTCTAGCATCTTACGCTCGGGGTGGGATTCAAATTTTTTAACAACTGGTTCTGTGGGCATGGATTAGTTGGTGGACGTGGCTTGGTGGTCATGTTATTGGCATGGCCAACTCAATATCACTCACATCGAGGTACACATATCCTCGCCTGGCCTCTGTACTGACACCCCTACGACGTTGTCAACATTCACACTTTTTACCAGTATTCAGTGAAAAATCAGTGTTATTGTAACTTTGAATGGTCACTACACACAAGCAAAATGCCAGCAAAAAAGGAAAAGAAAACTCTAGAGAGGTTCCTGAGACAGTAGTCTAGTCCTGCCAAGAATGTAATCAGGGTTAACAGAAAGGCAGTTTCTGTAAGCAACACCAGAATGTTTCCTTCCTGCCTTCCTTACAAGATTAGGTCAGTAATTTCTTCTAACAACCGGTTCTCCGAACTGCTTAGAATGTTAACAACCAGTTCTGATGAATAGGTGAGAACTGGTAGAATCCCACCCCTGATCACATCAGCTCTGATCCATCTATAGATAAGAGTTTTAAAAATACTTATTCATACAATTTATATAGGCAGCCATTTCATAGTAATGGCTTTAGTTGACAAAAAAGGGTTAAAAACCAAAAATAAAAATATAATTATACAGTTTTCAAAATAATAAACTATGCCCATGGTCCACTTAATAAAATTCATTTCACTTCCAATCAATGCTAACATGACCTAAACAGATTAACCATCAGAGCTTGTCCCAAAGGTGCTTTTACAAGCATTTTTGGGACAACCATGATCTGGATAACTGAGAATCACCATAGACATCAGGGTTTGCTTAACCTCCTAGTCCAACTGTCCAAAGGAGCATCCTTACAAAAACACAACAAAACCCACCATGGCCAGAGCCATCTGCATCTCTGAGAAGATGCAGCTCTATAGGATGCAGCTCTATAGGGAAGACTCTGCAGTAGAGAAGTGTCATTTTTGTGAGATTGGAAAACCGATACGACAGTAACTACTGGAACTTTACAGCTGTATATAAACAGAATCTTGAAACCTTTGAAAGTTTCCATCTGCTCTTTCTTGAACTCAAGAGAACCAAGGTGGAGTGATCTTGAGTTTCTTTTCCACCCGTCTTCTTTTCCAATCGAAGTTAACATTTACTTAACTGTACTTGCATTTCTCCTTCAAGGTTATCTCCTTACTCCTCTATGAAGGCATAACTTCTAGATCCCACAAGGTGGTACTACCTAAGAGACGGAGCATGCCAGCCAGAGAGAACAGTCACATAAGATAAGAGAAGACAGAAATAGAAACAGACAAAGATAAAGTGTAAAGGAAATGAGGATGTGGGGGAGATAAAGCAATTAACTGGGAAAATAGTGTGAGAAAAAGATGCAGAACATCCTCACCTTGACTGTTGTCCTTTAAAAGAGCAAGTGGAAGATTTGGATTCTGGCAGAGGAGGAAGGATGGGGGTAGGGAAAAAGCTTCTGAATCTTACACCTCAATGTGAATTGTTAGGATGTGTTCAGCAGCAGAACTTCCTATAGATCTCCAATTGCCTTTTGGAAAAAAGTACCTTTGGGATGTGTTCACCACCCACAATTCCCTTGGCGGATGTTTTGAAAATCTAGGTCACAAAAAAGGTTAAGTACCTGGGTACAGCAAGATGTATTTGACAGCAAGATTTAGCACACTTCAAGAGAATAACTATATTAAACTCAAACAACAGGTTGTGACAGATCTGGTGAAATGGGAAAGTTTACAATTATCATGAATAAGGAGAATATCAACTATTAAGATTAATATATTACCTAGAATCTTGTATCTGTTTCACACAATTCCAATTAGGCTAGGGAAAGACTACTTTGAAGATTCAAATAAAAGAGTGCTGAAGTATATATGGCAGGGAAAGAAAGCAAGAATAAAATTAAAACTTGCAAGAAGCTAGAATAAGAGGAGGATTTAGCCTGCCGAATTGGGAGTTATACTATCAAGCTACAAACCTGATGTGGGTTAAGGAATGGATAACACTAAGAAATACTAGACTATTGACATTAGAAGGACATGACTTGTTGTTGGGGTGGCATGCCTTCTTATGGTACAAGGGAACTAAAACACGGGTATTTTAGAAGACATTATATAAGTGAGGCTTTGTTACTAAACTGGGAGAAGACTACAAAGCAATGTTATTTGAAAATTCCAGTCTGGTTATCGACTATTGAAGTTAACACTGAAGCATAATGCTCACCTATATTTTTCGTCTTCATCTTTTCAATCATGCATGATGAAATTCATCTGATTTCTTTTTACAAATGTGGAAGAAATTGGGTCAAACATTTAACTGTGATAGAGAATATCTGCTTAGCCTAGGCCCTAGCAGCAATGGAATATGTGTTGTGGTCTCTCTCCTGCTCCCTCTTTCTCCCTCTCCTCTCTCCCCCCTTCTCTCTCTCTCTCTCTCCCCTCTCCCCTCTCCAGCATTATGCAGTTTTCCTGTCTTTCTAAGTTCCATTTCAATGTCACGGACAGACATAATGAAGGAATTACAAAATATCTGCCTGCGTCTAAGGTTACAATAAGCCTCTTAATTGCTTCAAGCATAAAAGTCATCAGCACTCTTGGTGCTGATACCATCCTTGCACAAAACTTTGATATTTTTGTTTGCTCAATAATCATAACCATCTGATTATGAACTCCCTTGTTTACAAGGAGCATCAATAAAAGACCTGGATTAACAGGAGCAAACTGTTATCCCATGTTCAGAAATACAGCATCCAAGATAGTCCAGTTGCTTAGTGTGAAAATCACAATTTTACATAAAGTTTGGCCTCTAACAATTTATTGAGTACCTGCCTTACTAAGTGGATATGTTTTTCCTGTATGTTGGAATATATTAAAATATCAACCAAATAGACTAATATACCCTTATAGAGATAATCATGCAAAACTTCATTGATTAATTGCATGAATACTGCTGGGGTATCTTGTAAACCAAATGGCATTACATTAAAATAATAACTGCCCAATGGACAATTAAACATTGTCTTCCATTCATCACCTGGATTAATTCTTACTCGATAATAAGCCTCTTAACAAAGTACAAAGTAAATCTGTACATAATAAAAATAAGCATGAGAATTCATCCTCCATCGTTGACAAACTTAGATGTTTCTGTCTAATAGACCTCCATCCAATCAATTCCTTTCCCAATAATACTGCAGCACCCAATGTAGATTTTCGTGTATTTATGTCTGTAGCAAAACTTACATCAGCATATACAGTTAAATTCAGTTCACCTTCAGCCTCCAAATACAATGCATTGTTTGTTTCAGATATCTTAACACACACTTAGCGGCTTGCCAGTGCCTTTCAGTCAGCTAAGCATTAAGTTTCGCTAATTGGTTTACACTGTATGCTATATCTGGCCTTGACCAATTACTGAGATAAGATAAACTACCAATCAAGGACTGATAAATGTTCTTATCAAAAATGGACCGTTGAAACATCACTATGGCTAAAACTCCTGGGCTCATTGTGTTTTAGCAGGGTCCCATTTTAAAAATTTTACAAAGTTCCATTTAAAAAAAAATTTTTTTTAGTAATTTGGTTAATTTTATCTGCCTGTGGAGATTTTTGTATCCTCCCCCTAGTTCTATCTATCTTTAAACAAGATATTGTCTGAATTTCTCCTATCTGTTTTATCTTAATTTCTTCCTCTAACAGTGAGAATTAATTTTCGTCTAGCTTTGGTATTAGTTCAGTGTGAGTGTATTAATGCATGATAGAAAAAGCAAACACTGAATTACACTCATTTACTTTCTTTTAAACAGACATAATCAGAGCATGTCCAGCTACAAAACCTATCTTAAGTTAAATTTTTAACTATAACATTGGTTCCCTCATATCCTGCATTGCTTCAGCCACAAAGACTCTTTTTTCAATTTCCAGCAATCAGTGTTGTTATCAATTTTTATACCTAAAGTTTTCTTTAAACATGGAATAGTGTGTTGCACGTGCATGGCAAATAAGGCGATCTCTCCATCTAAATGAATTATAATGTTTTCTCCTTAGCGTGCCACACTATATGCTGCTCTTAATGTAGTAGACTCAGATCAGGTGGAAACACCATATCATAGTCATTTGCCTTGTCTGATTGAAACCCTTGTGCTACTAACCTGGCTTTATGGGTAACAGTCACATCCACCTGTCTTCAGCGTTATAAACCATTTACATCCTATGTCATGTTTTACAGATGGTAACTTAACATTTTCATTACCTCAGTCTTTTTAAAGATTTACTAGTTCCGTTATCTCATGCTTTCTGCCAAGCAGCCTAAATCCTTAGCAGGATACAGTTTTTAGTTCACTATAGTTTTACTTGGAACTGTATTCACGTGGCATACAACACTAGCTGACTCTATCAGGTGGGTTGTGTTTACATGTTGAACGTTCTTGGTAAACAGGGCTTACTGGTGGAAGCTTTCCCTGTGCCCCTGCTCCTCTTCTTCTACTCCTCCTGCTGCCTGTTCTCCTACTTCCTCCTGTGCCTGTTCTTCCTCTTTTAATTGGCTATTCATGGTTTACTTATTTCATCTTTAGGATACTTTGGTGTCATTATAGGCATCATTGCTGGATTACTGTTCAGTTTTATCCCACCCAACGTGCCTGCAATGACATTTTGCACTAGCACTACAATAATACATGGACTTGCCTTGATCCAAATCCTCCAATCGATTATGGTTCACACTCGTAACCTAAAAAAAATAACTTCTAGCCTATGTTGCCCTTTCATTCTTACTTGTGAGGGAATATGCACCCTGCTGGAGCTCCAAAATGTGTGTAGATAATTTAAATTTGGCTTTCTGTCATGCAATGAGTGAATGCCATCTCGCAGTTGATGTGTTAACTCCATTGTTTAACACATGATTGCTACATCCATTATGGCCTCATCCCAACAGTTTTTCAGGCAAACCTGATCAAGATAGAACATATTAGTGCAACCATGGCTTGTAATGTTTTCCCTCTTCGTTCTACAAACGAGTTATGTTGTGGTCTTAAGTGCTGAACATTATGCTCAAGCAGCCAGCAACATTGTTTGAAATCTTTTGTAACCACTCAGTCCCATTATCTGTAGTAAAGTAATTATAACTAATGTAATCTCTTTACTCCTCATTTTTCTCTCTGCAAACCTTAGACAGTTTAAAGAATGTTGGAATGTTTCTGTTTTGTTTTTCATGAGATAGCGAAACTGTACTATGAGTAAACTGGTCTTACTCAAAATATAGCAGCACCTCTAAACTAGGTTTCATTTGGACAATTATGTCAGCAATAACAACCTCTAAAGGTTCTTGGTCTTAAACCCATGAAAGTGTGTTTGCTGAGAAAGCTTGCTTTTCTCCTGACTACAAGCATAACAGTTTAAATACACTTGCTACATGGGGTTTCATTTTACTTCCTCTAACAGTTCAAACTAGTTGTTTGAGCATTTTTGAAATTAATGTGCCCTAGATTCAACATAGACTCAACTAACATTGCTTCTGTGCCCTTCTGGTGATTACTCAGAATTCTGTTGTTTCCCCTTCTACAGAATCTAGCTATATGTCCCTAGCCCCACAAGAAAAACATTTCCTAAACCGGCAGACCTCAAAGACTGCCTTCAAAACAGACGAAAAAAAATAGCAGCCATCCTTAAAAACCCAAAGATAAAATGACCTGGAAAACCAAGGCAATATACGAAGTTACCTGTGCATAATGCTCCGGCACATACAGTGGACAGACGCAAAGAAGCATAAGTACTCCACTGGAGAACACAAAAATTATTCGGTAAAAAAGGCTGGAAATCCTCCTCACTAGTTCAACACATGAAAGCCACAGCATAACATAAACTTTCAAGAGGCACCAAACCTTAGCAAATATAGAAAACTCCCAGCCACAGATCATCAGAGAAGCCATAGAGACTGACATAAGACTGAACGCATGAATGAAAAGATGATTCACGGACTGTCATCATGCATTTGGAAGCCTGCACTCTCAAATAGAAAGATCTCCACACCAAAAGCCAAGGCAAACACCTGGGCACAACAGACTCCCCTGATACCTGTCCTGCTCAAACACACCAAATACGCAGTCACCCGATAAACCTAGCTTCCTAATAGATAATAGCGTCCTTTCACATGAAGCCAAGCTGCACTGAAAGCCTCCAATACAGGAACTAGAGTGGTTGCCACCGCCAATCAAAGCAACAAAAACAGAAGAAACCAGAAACATTGACAAATCAAACAAACTCCAGGTCCAATAACACAGACCAAGACTTCCAACCAATCAGGTAGGCCTAGCTCAAATTTAACAACCAACGCTGTGCGACCCTGACCCACATAAAAACTCACATACAGAAGCCTGATGATGGCAGAGAGATCCTGCCATAAAGTTGCTACTAACTAAAGCACTTACAATGACGTGGGATAATATCCCGAATCTATAATAATTACATATATATATATATATACTGTTTTTAAGCTCTCGGCGGGTCTATAATTTGTGCTGTTTTACTTCCTTCGGTATTATCCTACGTCATTGTAAGTTCTGTTGTAGCTCAATGTAGTTCTGTTAAAGTTGTAGCAACGTTTCAGCAGAATCTCATCTGCCATCATCAGGCATACATACATACATACATAACTACAAACATCACTAAAACCAGAAATACAGCCAATCAAATCAAACTCCAGTCCAATGAACACAGACCACAGGTTAATAGCCAATCAGAATAAGACCAGCCTCAAATTTGAAACAGCCTCAAATTTGGAGACCACTCTCCATAAGAAGCCTGATTGATGGCAGATAGATTCTCTGAACGTTTGCTACAAACTTTAATCAGAACTACAATGAGCTACAAACTTTAAGCAGAACTACAATGACGTGGATAATACCCGAAGGAACGCTAAACCGCACAAATGTAAGTACCCGCAGAGCTTAAAAAAAAAAATATCTTGCCTCTACGGGGATGAAATAACAGACCAGATCAAAAGCTATGAGAAGTCTAGAAGTAAAAAGAGCAGGTAATACTATGTGACCATAAAATTCCTATGCCGCTGCAGAGACCAATGTAACACACCTGCTTCAAATTAAATTTCATAACACACAGCAAGCTAACCAAACGTATCCTGAAAAAGAACAGAATTGGCTTACTACAGAATGAAGTTACAAGTAAAAGTTCCAATTAGATTCAGTTAATACACAGATTTGCTAGGCACTAACAACCTAGAATTGAGCAGCAAAATCCCTCTACTTTGGATAGATTAAACCACTTACAACTTGTGAGAGCTGAAAACGAAAGCACTACAAAAATGATAAACTCTCAAAGAAACTAAAAAAAAGAAATGACAAGAAATCCGAATAACCCACCACAACACCTGAAACGAATTAAGTATACAACGTTTCCAACAGGAGAACTCAACAAAATCAGAAAACAGATGTCCTATCCAAAGATTTAATTATGCCCTATGCCCAAAAAAATTCCCAACAGAATCCATCATATTCACGTAGAATCCAGCCTAACCAATTAAATGATTGATGAGCTGACAGAATAAGACACCCAGGTTAATCACATTATGCAACAACGGAAACCCACAAAATAGATTTGCAAAAAGATGACATTCACAGCGACAACCCTGAAAACTGATAACACGCATAATAAACCCAGCAGACAAAGGAAATGCCACAGTAGAATGGACAGAAAAGACTATGAAACCAAATTGACAGACCTACTCCAAGACTCCAATACAAACTATAACCAGACCCACCACATATCTGGAAAAATTAACCAAGAAGAAAAATTTATAACCAGCCCCATAACAAGAACTCAACAGACGACATCCCAAGAGAAAAATCTTCTAGATGCCCCAAATTATACGCCCCAAAACTAACACAAAAAGCATACCTCTCAGAACCCATAGTCAGCTCCAAGCGAGCACCATTACAAAACCTAGCTAATACTTAGAAAAAAACTACACCCCATGCTGAAACCACATGCCATATTAAAAACTCATACCACTTCTTAGAATAATCAAAGATCTACACGTAGAACAAGAAGACTGCTTTGTAAGTGACGTGGTTCACTATTCACTCAAGTCCCCGATAAAGAAACTTTTGGAATCATCAAAAATAATACCAACCACTAAAGCTCATGAACTAGACAGAACACTGCCTAACCAGCCATATTTCATATACAAAGGACAAAGATACAAGCAATTGAAGGAGCCCCTATGGATCACCATGTCACCCGTCATTGCAAACCTGTTCATGAAGATTCGAAATCAGAGCCCTGGCTAATTCCACCCCAAACCCAAACTATGGCTAAATACATCGATGACACATTGGTGGATTTGGCCCCATGGAAAAGAAAACTAACAATTCCTACACACCTAAACAACACACACCAAAATCAAGTTCACCAATGGAAATGGAAAATAAACAGAGAGCGAGAGACCATTCTAGATGTAAAATCTACAAAAGAACAGATCGGCACACTGGGACACACCATATACCTAAAAATCAACACACGAACCGTACTCAACGCCCATCCCACCACAACCCAGCACAGATAAATTCAGTGGCGAAAACACTAAATTACCAGAACCTAAACGCCTGCAGATAAGACACATATAAAGACTGAACTTATGCACCCTGCTGAAGTATTGGACAGCCAATGCTTTTCCACAAAAACAAAATCACCAGCTTGAATCCACCAAAAACACTACCAAGACATAACAGAGACTAGAAGACGCAACAATCTATGGAACAGCTGTCTTGCCCTACATAGACGAGGTACTACATGTAAAATCAGTAAGATACACACAGGCATCGACATCAAGAACTGCTTCAAAACAACAAAAAAATAGCAGCCCATCCAGGACCCCCCAAAGACAAAATTGACCTTGGAAACACATAGGCAATATACGACAATCTCCCTGTACCTCATGCCCCGGCCACTATACATTGGACAGACCAATAGAAAATAATACCACCTAGATGAACACAAAATATGCAGTAAAAAAGCTGGAACACAAGCTCCTCATAGTCCAACACAATGAAAAACCAACAGGTCACAACATAAACTTCAATGGCACTAAAACCCTAGCCACTATAGAAAACCCAACCAAGAATGCATAGAAACATAGATGATGAAAAAAGACCTGACAGCATGAACAGAAGAGATGCATTCAGAGGACTGTCAATCTTTTGGAAGCCTGCAAACTCTCAAATAGAAAGATCTCCACACCACAGCAGGCAAACACCTGAGCACAGACAGACTCCTCTGATGCCTTTCAGCTCAAACACCCCCCACCAGCATCCCAGGTGAAACCACGCTTGCTGATGAAGAGCAGCCGTCTTTCACAACGGAGCCAAGCTGCATTGAAGCTCTCCAAAACAAGAACATAGTGTTCCAGCCAAATCAAAGCACAAAACAGACAGAAGAAACCAAGAACCAAGTCATCAACTCCAAGTCCAATGAACACAGATCCAGTAATAGCCAATAGAATAACCAGCCTCAAATTGAAACTAGAGGAACTGTTGAGACACCTCCATACAGAACCTGATTGGATGGCAGATGAGATCTGGCTGAAACGTTGCTAATACTTTACAGAACTCAATACGTGGATAATTACCGAGGAAGCTAAACCGCACAAATGTAAGTACCCGCGAGAGCTTAAAAAAACATATATATATATATAATATATATATCATATATTATATATATATATTATATATAATAATATATAATCATATATATTATAATATAAATATATTTTGTTTGTTTTTTTTTATTCATATATATTATATATGAATCAACGCATCATCAAATTATCAAACTGTAAAGCCTACAAACTTGAAATTTGGCATGTAGTTCCTCTTGGCTTCTTACGGTGCTGACTAAGAAAGGGTTTTTTGAAATGACCAATAAGAGCATTTAGAATTTCTAATATTATTATAAACATGCTCTGATGCTCAGCGTCCTACTTCCCCGTCCCAGCTGAAAAGAAATCTGTTCCAAATCTAAAAACAAGCAGAGATAGAGTTTCCAGTGTTATTTTCACAGTACCTAATGCAGCTTAACTTCAGAAACAATTGAGCTAAGCATACCAGCGCCCCTTGGCTGCCCCCTCTTGTCAACGACAGTAAATATTGTTTCACTTTCCAAAAGCCCTCAACTCTCTCACAACTGACAGGACACTAGCAGATGAATACCGATGGATCTTAATAGGAAGAGGAAGATATTTTTTCTCCTTATTTTCTTCCCCAAACTAAACCCGATCATAAATTCATCCGCAAAGCTTTAATACCGGACAAATCCTTGTTGAAAAGAAATGTGTGTTGTGGGGATAGACAACAGCCATATTTAGCGTTCCTGTCTGCTAGGTTGTGGGGTGTGGCTGCAAGTTATATCCAATTCATAAAACATAATTACATTAGAGAGGTGGAATTACCTTTGCAGATTCTTGCATAGCTGTTTAATTGTTAATGGCTTACAATGAACTGCTTAATAATCCTAACTTTTGTAAGACTGCATCCATAAAAAATAAATCTTTTTGTTGTTTGTAGTTGTATGTTCCTCTTTTCATTTTTCTGACATTACTCTTGGTTGGGTCACTGGAATTGTTTGCACCTCAAAGGGTGAGCAAACTATGCATTGTCTCTCTTACCAATCAAACCTCCAAGCATGGTTGAGTTCAGGAACTCAAAATGGAGGCATTGGAAACTGAACCAGCCCGAAAAATGCCTCTTAGGGTATTAAGTTTTTAATGGAATAATATTATACCCAAAACTAGAGAAGAAAGTGTATCTCCCTGCTTCAGTCAGTCTTTGTTGGGAGATCACACTACAACTGCAAGGGAAAAATTTTGCTGGACGCTAAATACGAATACAGCGATCAGTCCTGGAACCCACAATTAATGTATCTGATATAAGCACAGTTGAGAAAGTCCCGGAAATATTTCACAAGAAGAGTTCTCCATCCTCTACTCCTGCAGATACCTTATGCCACCCGACTTGAAAATTTGACCTATGAAACCTAGAAACTATGCTCCATTCGGTCGATGTACGTATAGCATATAAAATCATACATTGCAATGTTACTGTCAATGATACTTCAATCTTCAACCATAAACCACAAGAGCACAAATAGATACAAACTCAAGGTAAATCCAACCAAACTTGACTAGGAAATACGATTTCAGCAACAGATGTGGTCAGTGTCTGGAATATCCTACTGACCTCTGTGGTTTCTTCCCCAACCCCAAAAACTTTAACTCTTAGACTGTCTACTCTTTCTCTCGTTCTCTCATGTCGCTACACTTTTCCCGACTCACTGTAGAAACACAGCTCTGGCACATGGGTGTAATCGTGGAATCATGTGATGTACAGGGCTGTGATCAGCAGGGTGCAGTTTAATAGGTGTTCCATGTCTGGGGAGCCCCCCGCAGTCGCATTCTGTGGATCCATCATGGTTGTATCCCCTATTCTGCATCAGTGGCTTTGCATCTCCCAACTCCAGTTCTAAAGGCGATTCAGGCAGCGCAAATTTTGCATGGCTCAACTGGCATCCTGTTGGAGGGATTCCTTTGCTCAAACAAGAGAGTTATGGGTTTCTCCTGTAGATGTTTGAACCAGGCTCTATCCTGCAGCCTGGGGATTGCATCCAGGGTTGTACTGAAGTGTAGAAAACTCTTCCTGGATTTTAG